>JAAAKG020088037.1:0-16465 GCA_010014905.2 Druon quercuslanigerum | reverse complement strand
CATCAGAATCTTTTGTTGTTATTTTATGTTGACCGTATGACCAACCAAATTTATATTCCAAAGAATAACCACGTTAATTTTCTTGATCAAATGAAAATTACCAAATTTAATAACCTGTTCAAATTTCATAGAATTTTTTAAAACTTAATAAAATTTATAAACAAATTTTCAAATTTCATAGAAATTCAGGGATATGGAACATGGATAGAACTCTGATGAAAACGTGTGACCTTCTTAGTATAAAAACAGAAATCCAAGACAAGTTTCAGGAAATGGATGTGGACTGGGTGTCGGAACGCTAGGGAATTGAATGATCTCAAGGTCAAAGAATCACGAGAAACTATGCACGTGAGGAATCTGGATATTTGATTTGTGTCTGAAACAAAAAAAAAGGATGTGAAAGTAGAGACATAGAAAACGGGGTGTTAAAAGGCGGATTTGAAATGTGGTCAGGCGTAGATAGTGAATCACATGGCAGGCAAACAGTAGGTCTAATTTTAAATGAAAAAGCGAAGCAGCATTTTAAAGATCATTATTTTATATCTCCGAGACTGCTGTAGGCTAGACTGAAAGTAGTAATCACAAGATAATTTATCACAGTATGCTACGCAGCAGTTGAAACACTTAAACACAGTGGCGAGCTCATACCACATAGACTGTGCGAATTAATAAATTTATGTTTCGAGATGAGAAAAGCTCCGGATTATTAAAAAAAAGCTATTATCGTACCAATATACACAAGAAAAGGATGATCCAAGAAAAGCGGCTCCAATAATTACATATGGATTAGCTTCTTAAGTACCGTAAGTAAGGTAAATAGAAGTAAACTTTGGGAAGTCTTAAACGAGTACATAATTAATGCACGGCTTCTGTATGCTGTTAAAACAATATATACAAGTAGCAAAGCGGGTGTAATGATCAATGGGAAATTGAGTGCCAGTTTTGATATTATGCAAGACATTAGACAGGAATACGTTATGTCAAGTACCGACTGAACTAGACGGTAGCGAGACATGGACCTATCAAGAAAAAGATAAGTTTAAAGTCAACGCGCTTGACATGAGATTACTGTGCAGAATGTGGGCAAAAACTCCGATGGACAAAGTGAGTAACGAGATTATTCTCAAAGAATGTGGTGCGGAAGAGACGCTAGTTGACACTTGGGAAAGAAATCGGCAAGATGGTTCGGGCATGTTGATAGAGTGAAAGATGAACGACTAACGAAACAAATGATAAACAAGGTGAAGATTAAGTAAATAGCGGCGTGCCAAGTGACAGACTGCGAAAGGAATAGTTAGAAGAGACATAAGAAACAATAGAAACACGGTAGCTTGCATGAAAAAATGCATGGACCTGAAAGAAGCTAGAAACGTATGCCAGGACAGAAAAGCATGACGGAAAATAATTAATAAAAATAGTGTCAGTTAAGTAAATGACGCCTGAACAAAAGACCTTGGATTCTCATGGACCCAAGTGGGGAACCTCAGAGGACAACTATGTGAGGATCTTCTTCACATAGGGTGATTGCTAGAGAGATTAATCAGAAACCAGGGTCGGAGTAGCGTTGCACATTACTTTCTTCCCCATCAAGATATTTACGCCTACCCTGAAAGGGAAATGGCTTCATGGTGTAATAATAATGATAATAGCACTTTTAAAGTCCGAAAAAAATAAACGAAAATTAACATTTGAAGCCAAACAAAGCGTGACACGGACAAAGTCAAAAGAAGAAAAGCGTTAGTTTGTCAAGGCCCTACAAGGCTAACTAAACATGTTTTTAAATTTTGCTTCCAGAAAATCATAAATTCAAATTTTGATCGCAAAAAAACTGATGAAAAGGCCATAGCTCCATATCGTGGTCAAACAAAGTATGATGCGAAAAAAGATGGATAGACCAAAAGTGTGCACCTTAAAAAAAATAACAAATTTTTCAGGAAATACTTTGTTGTAGGATAAGCACCTTATTTTTAGGTTTGAAAAAGAACAAAGAAAATAAAAAAAACTAGATTTGTGTAAAACAAAGCAAGCTACGCGAATAACTAAGAACTTATTTATTCAACCAAAAAATATTGACTAATTTTTCAGAAATATTTTTTAATAGGTAGCGTAGATTTCCTTTTAATCGTAAAAAAGAATAATACAAAAATTGTAAATAATAGGCATTAAGAATAAGCATATGTCAATTTCTATGCATATTATATGCATATTATGAGCCTTGATCGTCGCGCAATTTAACTTCCACCCTTGTCATTGATATTTAGATTTCGACAATTTCAAGTCATACAATCAGGACATATTTACCAGACCTAATTATGCCTTGACATTAATTAGATATGAAGAATAATCTGGTGCTTCATATTGGAGTAAGCATAGGTATAGGCAGTCGTTATCTTATACACAGTTGAGACAACGAAAAATGAGGCGATAAGAAGTATAATTTAAAGAAAAAGGTATAGATGTCGAAGGTTTAAGCCCATAATTCATGAGTGCACTGAAAAACAGCGAAATCATGTTTCCAGCAGCTCATTTGATATACATTCAAAGTAATTTTCTTTTCCTAAAAATAAGATACTTCATGTTTCAATCTCTAAAATGAACATGGCTGAATTCTCGTGCGCTTTTATTAACTATAGACTCTACTGGCTAGAACTTCTTTTTGAAGGAATCAAGTAGATAGGCTGGGACCAAACAGTTGACATCCGCTGCAGAAATGCAGACATCTAAAATTTTCCGTAATATAACTTATGTAACGTAACTAATTATATCTTTGATTTTCCAATGAACATGATTATTTAAGATAAACAAAACAAATCTTTTCCTTAATAGGTCTATTTCTCGCTACATTATATTACAGTTGGTATAAATCTAGAATGATGTATTGCAGCTTGCGTTTTATTAACTCTATTTTTACTTCTAAAAATGGGTTCTGCTCTGCCGATAACCTCCTTATGCTCATCTAGACACCCATCTTGACGTGGCTCCCTATTGTTTACTTCAACCCTATGTATTTGTAAAAAGCTTTTTCTAGGTCAACAAATAAACAGAAAACTTATTTTTCAACCATCGAACTTTTTTCTGTGATCTGTCTCAAGATAAATGTTTGAACATAATATCCTTCGACTTCTACACACCTCGTTCAGCATTCATTGAATTTATGCATACCTTCGGAAACGTAGAAAGTTTCAAAGCCTTTAAAATAATCATCTACAACAGCGACGTTCTCCTCTACAGACGAAAATCTTTTTGCTGCGAGCCAAATCTTGATGTTTGGAATTAAACAAAAGTCAGAAGGAGCCACATCAGGAGATATTCTCCTGATTTTAATCCTTCTAATATTGGAATCTATGTACTGAGAGACCATACCAAACTATAACGAATTTTGGTTTGAATTTATCTTTTCAGGGGAAAATGAAACTATAAAATTTGTTGACTCAAAAATCATATTTTTTTGTTGCAAATACAACTAATTATTTGAAGGTTAAACTGCTTTACTAAAACATTATTTTTATGAATGATGATTGAATTAGTTGGTTTAAAGTTGGTTTTTTGTTTTGGTTTAAAATTAATTTTTATGAGTTGGAAATTAAACTCTTTAATTTTTCATGCACAACCTCACTACGTTCTGGTTCAAATTAAACATATCATATTTTTATTATAAACGAAACTATTTAATAGACACTGATTTTAGGATTACAATGGATATCATATTTTACTTTATCTTTTTCTATTAAATTAATGATACACTTCCTGTAGAGAATCTTCATTTGAAACAACTTTCCTAAACCAACGTGGAAAGATTGGGTAACTATTACCAACATGACATTG
This sequence comes from Druon quercuslanigerum, assembly GCA_010014905.2. Lineage (NCBI taxonomy): Eukaryota > Metazoa > Arthropoda > Insecta > Hymenoptera > Cynipidae > Druon > Druon quercuslanigerum. The sequence continues at coordinate 12,640 of JAAAKG020088037.1, read as the reverse complement.
CTTCATTTCAATTTTGGTCATTTTCTCCACTTCACCGCTTATCATGTTCATTTTTAGTCTCCAATGACTTTTATTTGTTGTATATAACCCCCTAAGAATCCCAGTATACTCCAGTATTGCAAAAACTTCACCATAGGGTGTTGATAAAACAATATGTTCTCGATTAGGCAGAGGCATATAACTATGTTCAAATTGCAGTCGAATTGGTGGACTAGCAGGAAACAAGTATCTTCGAAATTCGAAACGCTGTTTTTGATTTTCCTTAGGAATAAGCCGAATATATCCAAGTTTTGTCAGCGGATATCCAAGTACTTCATGAGAAGGAGGCCTGCCCGGAGGAGATCTGGGTCTGTCACGCAGAAGATCCCCCTCAGGTAGAGCCGGTTCAGGTGAGTGTGGTCTGGACGATGAAGAAGAACCAGTATTACGTTCCCAATTAGTATTCCATGTAGTCTCTAGTGAATCGTAATTTCCAAAAGCTTTGATAAAACTGTTTGGAATGATTGGGTACTTATTGCCAACAGGACACTCCTTCATTTCATCTGGGGTCAAATTATTAATTTCGCCGCTCATCACATTTATTTTTATGCGTGAATGGTGTCTATCTGTCCTATAAATTCCACGAAGAGTTTCGCTATAATCAATTATTGCAAAAACGTCACCATTGGATGTGGATAATACCATATATTCTTGGTTTGGCAAAACTGAATAGCTCAAATGTTCTATTCGCAATCGAATTCCTTTATCAGTAGGAAAAACGTATCTTCGAAGTTGAAATCTCTGGTTCTGATTTCTGCAAGGAATAAGGCGAACATATCCAAGTTGTTCTCTTGTACATCCAAGTGCTTGTTCAGAAGGAGGTCTGCCCGGAAGAAAACTTGACGTATCATGAACAGAAAACTTTTGAGCTTCAGTATGATGATTCCATTCGTACTGCAGGGAGTTATAATTTGTAAAAATTTTATTATAGTTTCGTGGGAAGATTGGGTAATTTTGGCCTACTGGACAATCCCTCATTTCATCTGAGGTCAAAATGTAAACTTCGCTGCTTATCATATTTATTTTTATTCTCGAACGACCCTTATTTGTTGTATATATTCCACGAAGAATTCCACTATACTGCAATATGGCAAAAACATCACCATTGGATAGTGATAATACAGTATGCTCTTGGTTCGGCACCGTTACATATACATTGTGTGAAGCTCGCAGTCTAATCGGTTTATCGACAGGAAAAACATATCTTCGGAATTCATATTGAAGGCTCTCATTTGTGCATGGAATAAGCCGAATATATCCAAGTTGGCCAAGTGTATAACCAAGTAATTTAGTAGGAGGATGCGTACTGGCAGGAGACCTGGACCTTTCACGAAAAGGAGCCTTCTCTGGGGAAGTTTGTTTAGGCGAATGTTGTTTACCAGCAGAAGAAGAAGAGATACTAGGATTACGTCCTCTCTCATGGTTGCCGTCGGACATTGAACTTCCCTCTGAAAGAATAAATTAAATATTTTTTCATCAGCACATTTTAATTAATATAATTAGATGAAGTCAATTGTACTTCGCTTGAATATTCAGCTTTTTTATTTAAAAAGTATCCATTTCGTTGGAAATACCGCTAAGTCTCCTAATTTAATGTTTAACTCTTGGTTCTTGTGTCTGATTGCTTGATGTGAAATTGAAAACCTAACCGATTGAGGTTTCACTGGCTAGTGAAAAACACATCATTGTGTTAAAAATGTAGCATTTGTTTAAAAATTCTGTTACTCATTACTTATTAGTGTAAGTTTTAAATGCGAGTCGGAGAAAGCGATCTTTAGTACTGCTTTTAAAGTTCGCATGTATCACAGAACATGAATGTGACAAAGAATTTATATCATTTTAAAATAATCTAGTTCATGTATATATAATATAAAATAGAATGAGATGTGTACATATGTATATTATATTATTATATTTACCTATAGGATAAACGATGATCGCTAAAGGAAAAACAAAAGTATAGACCACCATCATTTTTGCAAAGCAGGAAAAAACTGACTAAGGCTTCAGTGAATAATTTAATTAATAAGTTTACCTGAGGAATATTCCATTGCTTCATTATAGTACAAATATATGAGTAGCTCTTATCTCAGATACAACACATGAAATAACGACGTTCTCAGTGACAAAATCGTTCTTCGCAGATAACGATATGCTTAAAAATTTCTAATTATAATCATTATATTAGACGATTGGATTTTCCTGTGTAAAAATTTTTAAAGCAAAAAAGTCCACTTTATGGCAAAACTATGAAATCTAAGACTAAATATGATGCATAAAATTGTTTAGCTCAAGAAGGGCTACAAATTTTCTTAAAAAATCAAACTGCGTATGTAACATCAAAAATAGATAAACCTAAAACTATAAAGAAAAAAGAATGTGGAATAAACAAAATTTTCATACTTTTAAAGATTTTACCTTTTCAGGTAGCTAATTCATCATTCTTCTGATAAATTCGTCAATCTTATTTAGTTAGTTTTGCAAACTATTTTTGTTAGCTGAGGCACGAGTAGTTGTCGTTTCTATCTAATCAGGTGGACTAACTACTTCAGTTTGTCAAAATCACCATCTGGAGTTAGTTGATCCTATTAATACAATTTGCTATATCTGCGAAACTAGGTATAACTATTTTGTTTTTGTTATTAAGCCTAATTCAATTAGCTATCTTTCTATACAATCGCTGCCTGAATTTGTAAGCTATCAGTGGTTATGCCGGCACATTTCTTTGGGACACCTTAGGGACTCTTGATGTCATTTTAACTGATAAGGCGTTCTAAAAAATATGTACGCACCTCAACTAGGATCTTTGTTTTTGCAGATGAACTCTGCTGGTTATGATTTTCAGCAAGATTAACCGTAAATCTCGTTCAATTTCACAACATCGTACACATACCTCTCTGGAATCGTGGCAACGCTGTATTCAATGACTGTGTTGAAAGTCTCACGTACAAGTGTAGTGAGTATTCAGTAAAAATTTTGGGCGCAATCGTAAGTGTACGTTTTATTCAGTGTCGTTTTCTGTAAGAGAATTTTTTGTCAGCGGTACAAAATCGGACGGTCCGATTTAATCGAGAACCGAACGAACATCAAATTTCTTGTCGGAGATGGAAAAAAGTGGACGAGAAATGAGTCGTCGATCAACAACTGCATCCTGCACAACGACATTTCGCGGGCTCACACAGCCCCGATTAAATATTGCAAACATATTGAAATATATTACACATATCAAAATGGTTTACCTAATTTACAAATTTCCTGAAAAAACTAATACTAATCGTAACATTCGTTTACTCCTTTTGCTATTTTTTATTTTTGGAGCATTTTTCACGCATGAAGAAAGAAGCCTTAGGAAATGTAATTCAGTAAGATAATTAATTCAGTTTCTCAAGACATAATACGTACATAATTATTACATAATACACATGATTCTTGTCTCTAAAAAAGTCCTTTTTTCTTTTAGTTTATATTGTTCTACATAAAAAATAATAATGTTATTAAAACATTTTACGAAACCTAATAACATTGTACCGAATACTTTTAAACTCTTTGAAAATAGCAAAATCAAACAAAAAAATAGAATAAATTCTATTATGAAAATCATATTTTGGAGTAGATGTGTTTGAGCACAATGTTTTTTGTCTATTTCATATACGCAAGAGATAATGAGAATGGAAAAATTGTTTACTAAATGATATACGAGAAAGAAAAGTATCAAGGTTAGTGAACTATTGGAATTGAAATAAAACTTTCAACAATAACAATTCAAAAATAGCGGTTACATTTCCGCTTTAACTCCGATAACATTAAAAAAAAAAACAGAATATTAATTAATTCAGAATTATGTTCTACTAGTAATCGATAACTATGTTATTTAATTTTGAATCCTAATGTCTGTCCTTGTGCGAAGATAATAAGCCTACGCTACTAAAATGAAAAATAAATATTTCCGAAAGGTTAAAAAGTGAATAAGAATGTTGTTTTGATTTTTCTTTATTTATTTTAAAATTTTTGTTATTAAAATTCCTTTAGCGTTTTAGACGACATGCTGTTTGCAAACATCTCGCGCCAAAAGTCTCAAAATTATGTAAGATTCTCAATTTTTAATATTCGTCATATTAAAACATTCAAAGTAAAAAAAACATTGCCGTTTGATATGATGCGCACTTTTTTTATTTATTTTAATATCAAGATAATGAAAATTCGTATATGTTAATATCGATACATATTATAAATTGCAACAATATAATTTTTTTTGTTTAATTATACATTTTTCGTGTTAGAGGAGAATAAAGATTACATGGAAATATGGACGAAATATTTAAGTAATCAATTTAGAAAAAAATAGAATATGAATTAATTAAGGATTAAGTTGTACAAATATTCGATAACGATGTTATTTGATTTTGACTCATAGTGTCTGTCGTAAAAAATTATTATTAATAGAAATATTGATTAGATAAAAAATTTAAGTAGGTTTTTATTGACATTCAAATCACTCTAAATTATACGCTGCAGGTGAAAAAAACAGTAAAATTCTTTTAGCGTTTTGGGTATGTCCTTATTGAAATCGTATTGGTTTATTTGACGAAATAACACATCTTCGAAATTCGAATCACCAGTTCAGATTTGCCTAAAGAATAGGCCGAATATATCTAAGTTGTACAAAAAAATATCCACGAACTTCATGAAAACGAGGTCTGTCCGAAAGAGAGCATGGCTAAGGTTTAAAGTGTTTGGGTAAACATTAGTTTATGGAAGTTCATTAAGGTATGACACAGTTTGATCTGACTTTGTCTCAGAAATTATGTTATAAATTCCAGTTTAGATACTCCAAAATAAAATAAAAAATTTGTAAGTTGAAAAACTAGTTTATTGTCATGTGTACAGTAATCGAATTTAATCGTGCGATGAACCGGACCGCCAATGAAGGTCACTAAAAGAGTTTTAAATGTTCGTTATCTTGGCTTCAAAATTCTGCTTGATGGTTACCTTTTCAAGTAGCTAATTTAACAATCTTCTGATAAATTCCTCTTTCTAGACTTTTTAAGGTCATACAATAAAAAAAACTATCACTTGCTACAGCTAATAAAATTGGTGGCACAGCTATTTTAGTTAGTGAATAATGGTACTGCTATTTACTTACTTGTGGAAACTATTTTGGTTAGCTGGGGCACGTGTAATTGTCGTTACCACGTGGAGGTAGTTGATCTTACTAAGACAGTTAGTCAGGTCTTTCAAAGTGGGTATAACTATTTTTTTATTGCTACCGAACCTAATTAAATTAGCTATCACTATACTTAAATATCTTAATTTAAAAGCTTTCAGTCGTCATACGGGCATATTTCTTTAGGACACCTTATTGACTCTGATGTCAGTTCAGCTGATAAGAGGTTCCAAGGAAATATGTCTCCATATCTGCTAGGATCTTTGTCTTTGAAGATGAACTCTGTACGTTAGGATTTTCAGTAACAATCATAAGAACACTATCATATTCAAACACTATCCTGCGTACCCTTATTATTTCGCAGTGTCCCCAAAATGTGCGAATTTTCGGCTCCGACTACTTTCGCATCTAGGAAAAACACATGCAAACGTAGCGTGTCGGCAAGTCGGCTCTGTAAAATGCTCTCTAAAATGCCGCGTGTAAAACCAGTAATGCACGAACTGGAACCTTTTAATCTTTCCTAAACTATATTTTCAGAACTTTCCAGTTGATTGTTTATTAAATTAATAAATAATATAGAAGACTCATTTAAATGAAATAATATGCTTTGTTAATAAAAGCAGGTAACTTTATTGTTAAAATATTAGATTGAAAACGAATAATCGATAGTGATATAATAATTTTATTTGATGCTATAATTTTATATGCCCAATTATATTACATATCAATCATTTTTGGCTTGCACATACATACTCCTTCGCAATGAATGCAAAAGCTGTAATTAAAATTATAAAAGAACTCAGTTCTAGAAGTAATCGTTACCTATGTTATTTAATCCCCCCTTGGTGTCTGCCATTGCATAGAAATAATAAGGCTAAGAATCTGCACTAAAAACCTAATATTTTCGAAAATTTATAAAATTGTTATAATTTTGCTTTCCATGCAGAAAATCATAAGCAATCCAAATATTTATATTCAAAAAATAAGTATTGTTTTGAGCTAAATATTAAATAAGAAATTCTTTTTTGATTTTTCTTTTTTCCTTTAATATTTTTTTGTTTTGTCTTTGAATTGCATTAAATTTCCTATAAATTATTCTGCCAAAATTATTAAAATTTGGCATAGCTACGATACATTTGAAACAACATATCACAATTTCATTTTGATTCATCTGGGAATTACAAAGGATATTATATTATACTTTATCTTTCTCTTTTAAATTATTGATACACATGCTGTAGAGAATCTTCATTTAAAACAACTTTCTTAAACCAACGTGGGAAGATTGGGTAACTATTGCCTACATGACATTCTTTCATTTCAATTTTGGTCATGTTCTCAACTGCACCGCTTATCATGTTTATCTTTATTCTCGAATGACTGTTACTTGTCGTATATATTCCGAAAAGAGTCCCAGTAGACTCAAGTATTGCAAAAACGTCACCATTGGATGTTGATAATACAATATATTCTCGAGGTGGCAAGGGCACAAACATATTATGTCCTAATTTTAATCGAATTGGTTTGTAGACAGGAATAACGTATCTTCGAAATTCGAGTCGCCGGTTCTGATTTACCTTAGGAATGAGCCGAATATATCCAAGTTCTGTCAACGGATATCCTAGTACTTCATGAGTAGGAGGCCTGCCCGGAGGAGACATGGGTCTGTCACGAAGATGAACACCCTCAGGTAGAGCCGGATCAGGTGAATGTTGTCTGCCCGAAGAAGAAGAACCAATATTACGTTCGTCATTAGGATTCCACTTAGTCTCTAGTGAATCGTAATTCCCAAAAGCTTTAATAAAACTATTTGGAATGATTGGCTGATTATTGCCAACAGGACACTCCTTAATTTCATCAGGGGTCAAATTAGTAACTTCGCCGCTTATGACATTCATTTTTATTCGTGAATGCTGTCTATCTGTCCTATAAATTCCACGAAGAGTTTCGGTATAATCCATTATTGCAAAAATGTCACCATTGGATGTGCATAATACCATATACTCTTGGTTTGGCAAAACTGAATAGCTCAAACGATGTATTCGCATTCGAATTTCTTTGTCAGTAGGAAAAACGTATCTTCGGAGTTGAAATCTCTGGTTCTTATTTGCGTAAGGAATGAGGCGAACAAATCCAAGTTGTTTTTTTGTACATCCAAGTGCTTGTTCAGAAGGAGGTCTGCCCGGAAGATAACTGGACGTATCACGAAGATCAGACTCCTGGTATTCGCTATCAGGATTCCATTTGTACTGCAGGGAGTCGTGATTCGTAATAATTTTCTTGAAGCTTCGTGGAAAGATTGGGTAATTTTTTCCTACTGGACAATCTCTCATTTCATCTGAGGTCAAAATATAAACTGCGCTGCTTATCATATTTATTTTTATTCGCGAACGACCCTTATTTGTTGTATATATTCCACGAAGGATTCCACTAAACTGAAATATGGCAAAAATATCACCATTCGGTAATGATAATACAATATGTTCTTGGTTTGGTATAGGCACATATCTATTCGGTGCAGCTCGCATTCTAATAGGTTGATCAATAGGAAAAACATATTTGCGAAATTCAAACTGAAGGCTCTCATTTGTGCGGGAAATAAGCCGAATATATCCAAGTTGGCCAAGTGTATAACCAAGTACTTTAATAGGAGGACGCGTACTGGCAGGGGACCTGGACCTGGTACGAAAAGGAGCCTTTTCTGGGGATGTCTGGTCAGGCCAATGTTGATTAAGAGCAGAAAAAGAAGAGGGACCAGGATTATGTTCTCTATCATGATGGCTGTCGGACTTTGAACTGCCTTCTGAAAGAAGAAATAATATTTTTTTATCAGCACATTTTTGATTAATAAAATTAGATGAAGTCAATGGTACTTTGCTTGAACTTTCAACTTATTTTTTTTAATGACTATTTTGTTAAAAATACCGCTCCGTCTCCTAATTTAAAGTTCAACTATTTGTTTTTATGTCTGATTGTTTGGTGAGAAATTGAAAACTTAATTGATTTAGGTTCTACTGTCTGGTGAAAAATACATAATTGTGAAATGAAAATGATCGTGTAGTTTGATTCTTTCTTTTGAGGTAGATAATTTAACTATATTCGAACCAATTTGTCTTTGTGCGTTGAAAATTCTGTCACTAATTATTTATAAGTGTAAGTTTTTAATGCTAGTCGGAGGAAAAATTGTTGCATGTATCACAAAACATGAAAGTGTCAAAAAATGTATTTCATTTTAAAATAATGTAGCCCATGTATATATAATATAAAATAGAATGAGATTTATACCAATGTATATTATATTATTATATTCACCTATAAAATAAACGATGATCGCTAAAGTAAAAACAAAAGTAAACACCACCCTCATTTTCGGAAAGCAGGGAAAAACTGACTAAGGCTTTATTGAGTAATTTGGTTAACAAGTTTTTCTAAAGAATATTCCATTAATTTATCATAGTACAAATATAAAAATAAGTAGCTCTTATCTCAGAGTGACGTTTGTGAGATGACGACAAACTTAGTGACGAAATCGTTCTTTGAAGGTAACGATATGATTTTAAATTTTTAATTATGATCATTATACTGTAATTTTCCGTAAGCATCATAAATACTGAAGATATTCGCTGATTAGATTTTCCTTTGTTACACTTTTTAAGGCAAAAACGTCCACTTTCCGGAAAATCTATGTAATTGAAGACTAAATATGACGCATAAAAATGTTTATTTTAAAAAGGGCTACAAATTTTCTTGGAAAATCAACTGCGTATGTAACATCAAAAATAGGTAAACAGGAAAATTCTTTGAATCACCCAAAACTATAGAGAAAAACGAATGTCGAATAAACAGAAAACAATAACTTTTCAAGATTCTACCTTAATTAAAAAAAGAAGATACGTTAATTCGACTCTGTAGACTTTTCGCTGAAAAAAAACGATTCCTTGGTACAGTTTGTCATGTCTTCGAAACTAGGTATAACTTTTTTTTTTGTTACTGAACCTAATTGAATTAGCTATTCTTATACTATTGAAATCTGAATTCAAAAATTCCCATTGATTATGCGGGCACATTTCTTTAAGATGGTAAAGATTAAATTTTACAACCAATAAAACAATTTTACGTATCAAGATTAAAATTAATAATTCCACAAGAGTGTCGTAAACGGTTGGCGATAGGAAGAAATATATAACATTTCTAGATTCGCTATCCGAAGCACATAATGTTATATCCCAAAAATTATACAATTTTGATGTAATCCTAAAAATAGGCAAAAACCTACCTAATCCCACGCGGCGGAACATTGTAGTACCACCAAGCAGGCACGCATTAACGGTTTTTTCTGAATTTTACCTAACTATGGAAATTTTACTACGGTCGGTAATTTAGAAACCACAAGATACTAACTGTGTTACGAATCAAGAATAGGACTTCAAAAAATACCGATGCTTGATCACTGAAACTTCAATTGCAGATTCCACCATCATAGAATAACCATAATTATAACTAGTATCAATACAAGTGTATTTATATTACATATAGTTTAAAACTATAAGAAGCTAAATGCAATTAAGTGAGGTATAAATACACATGTTTTTATATATAAAGTAATAATCTTTTAACTTTATACTTCATTTCATTTTAATGAATAACCCACTTAGTGGCAGAACTGATATATGTTCAGACACACTGTAACCTAAAGTGTCCGACTAGAGGTTTTACCTATGGTTATATTAATGATCATACTCCTAAAAGGTAAAGAGTAGAGATATGTGATAGCCGATCACCGCAACAGCGGCAGCCGTTATTCATCATATTTCATAGCAAGGTTCGCGAGTATCAAATGACCGATGGTCTTAGTAGACGTAAATATTCTTTATACGAGAAAATTGAAACCAGCACGTATTAAGTAAAAACATGTTATTGCAGTTTTAACTTAAAACAAACTAAGCAACTTTGGCAACTCACAAATGTTATGGCAGTTTTACTGATACACATGTTGTCACAGTTTTACTAATATACATGTTGTGAAAGTTTTACCGACACACTACACGTACCCAGATTCTTCTCTACAGAAGGATCATTAGTCTCAAGCAATTATACTGTCCACTCTACCTACTTGCACAAACAAGTTCGACAATGTAGCGCACTTTAAAGTCAAATTTAAATCAGTTACAGTTTTCGAGTCAAGTACTAAGTCCTGTCGACTGCAACTTTTGATAAAAAATCAAAGTAAATAATAAAATTGCCTTTTTTATATAATGCGCACTTTCTTTATTTATTTTATTAACCAGATTATAAAAATTCGTATATTTTAATATTAATATATATTATGAATTGTAACAATATAAATTTTTTTTAAATGATACTTTTTCATGTTAGATTAGAATAAAGATTAGATTAATTTTATATATATTTGATATAATAGTGTTGCATACAGTGTAGAAAAATTATCATTGTGAAGTAAATTAAAAACTAAAGCGCATAAATATAGTTTAAACATATTTAAATTGTTTTCATAATTTACAAATTTCCTGAAAAAAACTAATATTAATCGTAAGATTTTTTTATTCCTTATGCTATTTTTTATTTTTTGGCGAATTTTTTACACAGAAAGAAAGAAGCCTTAGGAAATATAATTCAGTAAGAAAATTGCTTTAGTTTCTCAAGATATAAAAAGAAACTCATGTCTCAAATTTTAAAATTCATGTCTCTAAAAAAGTCCTTTTTTCTGTCAGTTTATACTTTTTACATAATACATCATCTGGTTGACACTTTTTATGCAAGCTAATAAAATTGTAATTAAAGATTTTTAAATATCTTAAAATTTTTGCAGAATAATATAATAAATAAATATTTAAGCAATAATTAAGCAAAGGATAATAAAAATAGGGACATTTTTTAGCAAATGCTGGACGAGAAAGAACAGAATCAAGATTAGTGAATTATTGGAATGAAAATAAAATTTTTAACATAACAAATCCAAAATAGCCTTAACATTTCCGCTTTAACTTTAATGAAAAATTTTGAACAAAAACAGAAAATAAATTAATTAAGAATTACGTTGTACAAGTATTCGATAACTATGTTAATTGATTTTGTCTCATAGTGGCTGTCGTTGTGCAAGGATAATAAGGCTACGCTACTCCACTAAAAAAATAATATTTCCGACAGGTGAAAATGTTTTTCTAATTTTGCTGTATACGCAAAAAATCATTAGCAATTAAAATATTGTTATTAATAAAAAGTTAGGTAGGTTTTCGCTATTGTTGCCTTTAGGAACTATCACGATTTTGCGGTTTTAAAAAGGATATTAAAGAATTTTTAAAATTTGTTTCTATTACTTGAAGCAATTTCGTAGAGTTTTGAAATGGCCGACGCGTAGGGGCATAAGAAAGAAACAAAAAAAACGTACGCTGGTGTAATTTGACGCTTGTTTCTTTTTTCCATACCGACTAAAAGTCAATGCCTCACGTACTCTCGATGAATAAAGTCAACTTTTTTAAAATTTAAACATTGTCACAGATTTTCAGCAAATATTAAAACTGCCGGATGGGAATCTAGGAAATTCAAACAACCGCGTTAAATATAAGTTAATTTGATCATTTGCTATAAAACGTTATGGTAGAAAATTAAGTTGCAATTTATTGAGCTGCAGGTGAATTTTAAAATATTTAATATATCATTGAAAATTAAACTATCTTGCTCGTAATGGCTGTGGGTAAGTTATTCTCTTCCTATTACGTATTCTATTTGGATTATATTCAAGAATTTTTCAACTGCAAATTTCATACAAATTCAGGGATATGGAACACTAACACTAAGTTGTTAAAGGCTGGTGACCTTCTAAGCATAAAAAACAGAAATCCTCCTCGTTCCAGTTCTCCTTACCCTCCTAACCCTCCCTTATTAACTGCAGTTTGGTGAGATGGATGTTTTAAAATAAGATTCGCTCATCAAGCTCGAGTCGCCGAGGCGCTGGAAGACCAGCAAAACAAACTATTTCGACGAGGAGCTTCTCGGTTTCTTAGAGCGACCCAGAAAACTCAGTGGCGCCCGCACACAGTCCTTCCAGTATGGAAAACGCAGGGGCGAGTTTAGCCTCCTTCTGTCGCCTCTTCTTTCCGCTGTCACAACGGAGGAGAAGTCGATCTACACGAGTTCTTTGTGTGATTGTAATTTTTCTCTGTGCCATAGAGATTGGTCTGTTCTTTTATATTTTCTCATTAGTTACTCCCTTCGGAATTGAACTAAGTCGTGCGTATAGTGTTGAAAGTATACCGTCCTTGATGGCAGGACGTGCTCATCATCCAGTTCATTCAGATCTTTGGGCTTGAGAGAAACCTTAATTTTGATTTTTCTCCCGGTCCTGAAGCATCTCTCTTCCTCTATTCGATAATTTCTGGTGGTTCGTCGTTTAGTGTCCCGCATTTTTCCTGTTAA
>JAAAKG020088026.1:0-16465 GCA_010014905.2 Druon quercuslanigerum | reverse complement strand
AATCGAGAAAGATCTTTGACCCACACATAGTGAAAGTTGAAAGACTGGGGTCTGCTATCCTGTTGATTGTTGTTTTCCTCTTCTTCTTCTTTTTGTTCATCACTGCTATCTTCATTCACATATTCTTCTTCAACTCGGAGGAGGTTTACATGATTTTCCCTCACCTGTGAAGTGAGATGAAGAGGAACGACTATCAAATTTTGCTTCTTTTTAATCAAGCCATAAATATTCACTGAAATGCCATTTTGTACTTCAAATTTGTATGCATCCTTTATAGTTACGGGGAAATTGATTCCAGAGAAATTTAATTCATTCTTGTACTGCTGGTAGCTGGATACGCGTTTAGGATTGTACTGATTTCTATTGACTGGATGTATAGCTGACAGTATATGACTGTTCACACATGCTTTTTTTCTCTTGATCGTTACAGGAAGATCAATGTAAGAACTGCCTTTCATGGGGATTCGTTTGTTGATATTCACTTATAATTTCACAATAGTGTGTAAGGTCCATTCTGAGTCTTTCTCTTGAAACTCCTCAATTTCAGTCAAGATAGGGTATCTTACATTATTGCTAAACCATAATTTCATATCCGTGGTGACGTATATCTCTTCATTTTTTGATTTAAAGTTCTTTAAATCAGGATCCTCCTTGCCATTCTTTAGATAATATGCATTAAGCACAGTGTTAACCTTAAAAGCCCTATGCCTACGTAAGGCTCCGCGCATATGAACAACAAACAGCACTTGGGCGTCGTTTAGGAAGGCAAGAACATCTTTGTAAACCAGGTTGACGACAATGCATGTTTTTACTCTGCTTTCGAATGCTGAGTCGACGTCCAACCACTGCACTCGATCGTTAATGTCATTGCGTTTCTTTTGAAGACCACATCCTGTTTTTGCGAGTAGGTCGAAACGAGCCTTAAAGCACTCTAGATGTTCAATAATATTTAAACACTTTTTTTTCTCATTTATTGACAGTCGTGGTATACGTTTCAATTCCTTCCGTACTGTTTTTAAACAAAGTATGCATTAATTTCTCCCTCGGTCGACTTTGCTTAGTTGTACGTTCCCCGAAGATGATGATGAAAGCAGGGACAGTGCTTCTTCGAAAGCAGGAATAAGTTTTACACACTCATTGAGGATCATTTTTACTATATTAAACGTAGACACCAATAATTTTTTTAACTTCACAAGTTATTCTTTCTGCTTTGATAATTTCACATTTACTGCACTGAACTTTCACTACACTGCTTCGCACAATGAAATGACTGCACTCCACTCTGATATCTCAATTTATAGCCCGCTATCCCCAACTCCGCCAATACCTCTAGAAGATTATAGAGCTTAAACTAAAGGATTCCCCCTAGCCCAAATGCGTCATTCGAAATCATCATTTGTGACATTGAATTTGCTACAAGACGCCGTGGCCTGTATCTGAACTCCGATGTCACACTCTCGCGTTAAGCAGAAATCACATTTATCAACCGCGTGTTCGGAAACGACTGTTGATAAATTACCCCAGAATTCGGTACCCCCACTGCCGGTATGGTAGATAACGCAACTATAAGTCTTGCATATGGAAACGACTGTCGGTAATTTATCATAAAAGTAAACCATTACCATCTGCCGGTAAATGACCAGTCACTGTTTTACCGACCAAAGTGTCACCGAACTCTCCTAGCTATACTACTCCTTTAATTTCAATCACTTGATAGATATACGATGTTCAAGTTCCAATTGTTAACAGCAGATTTCTTATGAGCGTACTGAGAAAAACTGTCGCCCACACCAGAAAATTTTCATATATTTCTGAACGTTCTAATTTTGCAAATATTTGCCATATTGGGTCAACCATCTTGAATTTCTTAACTCTAATTTATACATGGATACACCCTATGACATTCGAACATTGAGAGAGTTATAGTCACCATATTACAACTGCCATATTGAATTCGGAAATTCCGACTTCCGATTTGAAAAGCAATAAAAACATATTTTTCGGTAATTCGTGGTAATTCCATTTGTTTAAATAATTGAAAATTAATTAACTGATGGTAATAACTATTTGATAATAACTAATTAATAATAATTATTTGAACAAATTCCAATTGTTTAAACCATTACAAACTTATGTACCATTCTTATTAAATATTCCACTAGACTAATAGTAATAATTTTAAGGGGAAAAAACAAATTTTTGGAAATAATTTCAATAATAAATAGTATATAATAATAAATAATTTCAATAATTAAAAATGAATTAACTAATGGTAATGAAAATTCTAATAGACCAATGTAATAATTTCAAGTGAAAAAAAGACCAGAATAAAGTGCTCAAAAGGTCGATTTCATAAAGAATTGACACCTAGTGTGGATACATTTAGAGAGAAAGCCTAGGATTCAAGAAGCTGGGGCTATCTTAGATTATATAATGAAAGAAAATGATTCAATTAGATAATAAGATAGGGATTAAAAAAGATAGATTAGACTTTGGATTGTCTAACGAATCGAAAAAGATAGCCATGGATAAGCAAAGGACTTATTTGGATATAACCATTAGGATAGGGATAGGCAGTAGAAAGAAAAGGATATAAGTGGATAAGTAGCGGGTAGACATGGATAAAAAGATTGTGATCCAAAAGAATAGAGTTGATTGTAGATGGAAAGAAAGTAGAAAGGGATTTAAGGGATAGCCACGGGGTAAAGATTAATACATTATTTCTTAAAATTTCAATATTAGAGATAGAAAATGATTTAAACGGATGGTGATATCTATCCATTTACATCCAGCAGCGATAGAAAATTTTTTGCCAGGAACTTTTAGATTCTATTGAAGGCTGCGAATTGCAGATGGAAAGTTAGTTGAATTTCTACGGAAAGCCAACGGAATTTCCGTACTAAAAGAAATACAGTAGGAGATAGGGACAGAAGGGTAGGTAAAATGATCATAACTTATCAGTCAGTGTGTAAGGTTATACATTTTTATAAATACTGAGGAAAATTACTCGAAATTTGTTCGAGATATGGCGGAAAAATTGTAGGACAGGGAAACTTTACGCCTAAGTTAGATTCGGAAACGCGGAAACAAACATTTTGATCGAGATTCAGAGAATGATGAAAGTGATGAAAATCAGTCCTTAATGGTATTTATTATTAGTTTCAAATGTTTGTTCAAATCACGGCTTCAATTAAAGACGAGAAAATTAAACAAAAGGGATTTCTAATCATCAAAATATCACACGTTGAGCTGCAGACTACTGTCAACATAACAGTTTTTGCGCGCAAATTTTGTGTACTTTAAAATTTAAAGATTTTTTTAAGAATGCTAAGAAAACCTCTCAGGCTGTTAAGTAACCGGAAAAAGCCGGAAATAAAAATGAAGCCGGGAATTCTCCGCGAATACAAATTCTAAACAGGAATCACATGTAAAGTTTTCAAAAACGTGATATTTGTTATTAATCGTAATAAGGAGATAAATAAATTTAAATTTTTATTGTTCAAAATTGTAAAAAATAACCCTGCTTAAAATGCCGGATAGTATTCGATAGATCCGGATAGAATACGGATTTGTATCAGTTGCTATCCGGAAACTTACACGGTATTTGTGTCCTTTTTTTTATCCAGTTCTATCTGTAAATTGGCCGGTCCATAATATTTGTTCGATCTGTTTTTGTAGCTGTGTCTATACGGAATTTTGTCGATCCGCATACTGCCCTTTTCGGTTCTTTCTAGGGATCTATCCGGAAACATACACGGGTTTTTGTCCTTTTTTATCCAGTTTTATCTGATACATAAACGGTGCATGCAAGTTTTTGCCCATCTTTTTTTTTGTATTCGTCTGTATATTGAAATTTTTGTCTGTCCCTAAATTTCTCTATCCGGCTTTCTTTCGGCTTCTATCCGTATGTTTATACAGCGTCATAAATTTGGCCTATCTGGTTTTTTGTCCGGTCCTATATAGAATATTTCTTAACTTATCTTTATATAATCTTCACTTTTAAAGTTGTTAAGTAAACAATTCGCCAATAAGGTACCTTACGCATATAATCGCACGCTTAAACGCATTGAAAAATCTCACTTTCTGAGGATTCAAACCCTACCTAAACTGCCTATACTTGTACTCTACTGCCCGATCTAACTTATTTCGCTATCGAAGCACTTAGATATTGGTTACAACAATTATTATTCAAAAAGAATTTTAAATTAAATTTGACTGATTGAAAAGTCGGCTCGATATTCTTTTTTCTTTTAATATGTCAAAAGTTTATAACCTATCCAAAGTTAACAAACAACAAAGAAAAGCCAAGAGCAAAAATGCTTTAATAACATTGGTAACAAAAAAAAACTATTTTCTTTAATACAAAAACCTCAATGAAACGCGCAGTTTTCATTTTATCTAATCATTTTATGATACTTTCTTACTCAGTTTATATTGCGAAATAACAGTTCTTAAAAATATTTTAAATTATCTTAAACAAAGAATCGAATTTCACTTAATTCAGAAAGGACTCAATACTTTTGGTCTTTAAATATTCAAAACATTAAAAAAACAATGTAAAAATAAAACCATTTTCGAATTGAGACAAAAACAGTATTCTAATTTAAGCTCCGATAAAGTTTCAGATAGGGCCACATAAGATTTCGCCGGGCGACTAATTCAATCTCGTGTTTCCGATGTTCGTTTTGAAGCTGTATAGAACCAGATAGAAACCCATGTTCAAATTTAGATGAAAACAGTCTTTTTATTTACGTTCCGAGATAGTTCCAGATAGGGCCGAATAGGATTTTATCGGGAGAATAATTCAATTTCTTGTATCCGATGTTCGCTTCAAAGCCGTATAGAACTGGATAGAAAACAATTTTCGAACTAAGATGAAAAATCTTCTAACTCAAATTCTGAGAAAGTCCTGGATAGGGTCGGATTAGATTACGTCGGCCGGGATAGATCCAGGCAGAAAACAGTTCTTGGACTTGGAAGAACAGAGTCTTCTAAACTTAATTCCGACAAAGACCGAGATAGAGCCGCATAAGATTCCATCAGTCAATTAATTCAATTTTCTGTTTTCAATGTTTTCTTCAAAGCCAGATAGATCCAGATAGAAAACGGTTATTGGACTGAGATAAAATGTTTTCTAACTTAAATTTAGACAAAGTCCTGGCTAGGGCTGCATAAGATTTCATTGGTCAAATAATTCAATTTTCTGTTTTCAATGTTCGCTTCAAAGCAGGATAGATCAGTGGACTATCCTCACCTTTATCTGGTTTTGTATCTCTCTTTATCGTATCTTATCCATCATTTTAACAAGAAAGATAACAAAAAGTATTTGGAAGTTATAGAATTGAAAAAAATGTATACGAATGAAAGACAATATGTATGCTAATATGTATGTTAATATTTTACTAAATGCGACTAAATAAAATTTTTCTTGATGATTTCTTTTTGAAATATTACTTTTTTTAAATGAAAATTAGATATGTAAATCATTTTGAGTTTTTCTAAACTACGTTATCGAGTTAACTACTCAACATTACTAATAAAAATTCAATTGAAGACGCACGCCTTTTCAAGATCAAGAAGAATCAGGGAGACAAGCCAAGTCCAGGGAAAAGAGCATTAAGAATGCGAAAGGTCTGGAAGCACATGGCGGAATAATTATACGACGTATAAGAAAAAATATTTGGATTGATGTTTTTCGTTTCTTTTCTATGCGAGTAGATGAGTAACAATTATACTTAAAGCTTCGCTCTCGAGATTATATATCCTTATATGTAGTATTTCCAGCCGCTCGCCAGATGGCACAACGGTATGTTTAGAGATTTGAATTGATATGGAAGTGGGGCTCGCGGCCCCGCATCACACTTGCTTCATATTTTCCTCCGTTGTCGCCGGATGCGCACGTGTTAATATACCTTATAACGCATACAAATCGGTTAAATAGTGGTGAAAAATTAGTGAATTAG
This sequence comes from Druon quercuslanigerum, assembly GCA_010014905.2. Taxonomy (NCBI): domain Eukaryota; kingdom Metazoa; phylum Arthropoda; class Insecta; order Hymenoptera; family Cynipidae; genus Druon; species Druon quercuslanigerum. The sequence goes on along the minus strand of JAAAKG020088026.1, from coordinate 10,502 downwards.
GAAAAATCAGTGACAAGTGAAAATGTCTAAAAGGAAATTAGTTGATGACCAATATGAACTTCCAAAAATCAAAAAAGAGGCACTTGTACTTGAGATGGAGAAGCTCAAAAAAGCAAGCGAGGAGCCTGTTTACGAAAGGGAAACTGACGAAGAGGATTCGACAGACACTTCAGAAGACGAGTCAGAAAAGGAAGAAACAGAAACATGTAAGTAACAAAAAATTCTATTAGGTCAGTTAGGCAAATAATAACAGAAAGGCTAAGGGCTCTGCAATGACGCACTATCTCTCTAGCGCCCGATACTTCTCGCGTCCATAAAAGTCATGACATTCGCATGACGAAGAGAAAAAAGACACTGTGTCAGGCATCAAGTATAGCCAAACGACCGTTGATTGTATTAATGTAATAATAAATAAAGCCAACAATATTTCAGAAGCGAACTCACTCGACTAGCTATGAAATAAAAATGGCGAATCATTTTAAGTGCGAACTCTATCGACTAGACTTGAAAGCAAAGTATCAAATAACTAAAAACACGAACATTTTCTGGACGAGATCATTCGATTAACCCAAAAATAATGGGGAAAACATTTGCAGCATAACCGCTTAGAATCACGAGAATTTTAAAATTAAAATTCAAACATATAAAGTAGAAATCCTAGTACAACGTGTTTTTACAGGCCAGACAGAAAGCACAACTACTGTCGCCGCAGTTGAGAAATGCGTTAAGCCTGACATAAACAAAGACCAAAGTGAGTCAGACCTCACAGAAAAACCTATACAGGCCTTTGTAACCAAATCTCTTGGCGATCACCCGACGAAAACAAAATCAAAGGCAGTGTTGATTAACTTTGATCTGATTTCGTACTGGCAGGGATATTCTATTAAAGGACTCGACAAAGAAAAAAGAGAAGCTGCTATCAAAAAGTACAAAATACCAGAAGAACTAAAAGCACCTATTCTGAACGAGCCGATGCTAGCCAAGCTCGGCGAAAAAGCAGCGAAAAAAGATGATTACAGATTCGAAGTACAGCGATCAACAAGCGCAGCGCTGACTGCACTAAGCGCAGCTATAACTCAGGCAAACGAAGCTGATGAAGAAGGCGTCGACCTACAAGACTTTGTTGAGAACATGATTGACGCAGCAAAACTCATGGCGGATGTTCAACACCAACAAAGTGAAACCAGAAGGGCTTACATAGTTCCACGCTTCACCAAACAGTTTCAAGCAGTTTTTAAGAAAACGATCCAGATAAAATGCTTTTTGACAAAGAACTTTCATCAAAAATAAAATATTTCAAAGACTCTGATAAGCTCTTAAAAGTTGCAACTAAAAGCACCAATCAAAGTCAATTCACGCGAAGATGACAAGGAAACTTCAAGCGCTCGCTCGACGGCCGACCGCACTCCAGCAGGGCGAGAGGTACAAGAGGACGAGGCCGACCGTATTCGCAACTTCAGAAACCGAAAGAGGAATAAATGATAAAGTAGGTATCAAAGTAGGAGGTAACTTAAAACTTTTTTATAAAACTTGGCAAAAAATTACAAAAGATAAATTCATATTACAATGTATTCAGGGATATAAGATCCCGTTTTTCAAAAAGCCTAAACAAAAATATACTAAATCTGGGTATGATTTTCCACCCGCTCATAGGAGTAGAATAAAAAAATTTATCATCGAACTTTTACAAAAAGGAGCTGTCACTGAATGCAAAAAACGTAAAGGTCATTTTTTGTCTCCTTATTTTATTAGACAGAAACCAAATGGGGCTGATAGATTCATCCTAAATTTGAAAAAACTTAATAAATATGTTACTACGGATCATTCCAAATTAGAAGACTTACGAACGGCATCGAAACTAATAGCATCGGGAGACTTTATGTTCTATTTAGATTTACAAGACGTATATTTGCTGGTACCAGTTCACCCAAAAAGTCAAAAATTTTATAAGTTTTAAATTTGGGAAAAAGTATTACAAATTTACCTGTTTACCTTTCGGACTCTGTTCAAGTCCATTTATATTCACAAAAATAATGAAACCAGTTGTTAAATTCTTAAGATTAAAAGGGTTTAAATTGATAATATATTTAGATGACATTTTAGGCATAGCTGATACCTACAAGTACTGCTCAGAGTTGACGCCAAGTAACTCTAAACAATATTTAGGGTCCATCATTAATTCATTAAAATGCACTTTAGAGTTGACAAAAAAAAATTAGTTTCTCAAGTGTTAGGTAAATTAGTCTCGTCATGCAATGCTGTTGAATACAGATAGGTGTATACTAAAACCATGGAAAAAGAAAAATTAGCAGCATTAAAGGAAAATGGGGACATCTATAAAAAGAAAATGCTTGTATCTGAAGCAATAAAATCAGACATAGCTTGGTGGATAACAAATATTCCGAAATCGCAAAAGTCCTTCAAACCTCATAAATTTGACAAAATTTTTTACACTAATGCTTCAGACACAGGTTGCTGAGCAACAGATGGGAAACGACAAATATTCTGTTCTGAAACAACCAAGAAAAAAATATCACATAAATCATAAATAGTTGCTTACTGTTCAGATTGCGCTCAAAAGATTAGGAAAGAATTGCGATAATTGCAAAATACTTTTACAAGTAGATAAGTCCACGGCATTAGCTTATATTAATAAAATGGATGGGAGTAAGATTCCAAAATTTTAACAAATTAGCAAAAGAAATTTGGCAGTGGGCCGAACACAGGAAAATTCTAATCAAAGCGGCGTACATTCCGTCAAGTCAGAACACAGATGCTGACAGATTATCGCGAATTATAAATACAGAGGCAGAGTGGATTCTATCACAGGAAGCGTTTACGATTATAACAAACAGGTTTGGACTTCCAGACAACGATATTTTCGCAACCGCAAAAAACACAAAATGTAAAAATTATTTTTCTTGGTGGCCAGATCCCAAAGCATTACAAATAGATGCATTCACAGTATCGTGGACCAATATCGCCTCTTATGCGTTTACTCCTTTAATATTAATATTACAAACGTTACAGAAAATCAATGATGATCAGGCAACTGGAATACTTGTTCCAAAGTGGCCTAATCAACCTTGGTACCTACTATTTAGCGATCTAGCTGTTACTCAAAAAATAGAATTCGCGCCACATCCTGAATTATTACATTCTATGTACAAGCAAGAACAGCATCCAAGAGCAAAACATTTATATCTACTTGCAGCGATTGTATCAGGGAGGCATTCTCAAGGAGACACATCCCTAATAAATCGCTTGAGATCATGATGTCGTCGATTAGCGCAGCGACCATTAAGCAAAACGACTGTAGCTTAAGAAAATGGTTAAAATTGATATATAGGTCGTCTAGAGATGTCAATACGGTATTGAATTACTGAGAAAATCTAGGAGACAGTCAGTCGTTATCAATAAAAGATTTAACTTATAAATTATTAATGTTACTAGCCCTAAGTACCGCTCAAAGATCGCAAACCTTATCAAAAATCAGACTAGAGAAAATTAATTTCCGAAATAGCAGAGTAGAGATACATATCAATAATGTAATAAAACAAACGAGATCAGGATTCAAACAACCAATCCTGACTTTACCGAAATTCAGTAAAAGACCTGGAATTTGTGTATATGATTGCATTAAAACTTATATTAAGGAAACAGAACCACGTCGCGATGGGCAGTTGTTCTTTTTTTGTAGCATTGAATAAACCGTACGTATCAATAGGATATCAAACATTGTGTAGAAAGATAAAGATCGTTCTAGCGAAAGCGGGGATGGGCATTACACAATTTTCTGCTCACTCGACCAGACACGCATCTAAATCGAAAACTTTTGCTAAAGGAGTAGATCTAGAAACGATTAAGAAATCGGCGGGCTGATCCCGCGAATCGGAAGTATTCGCAAACTATTATAACAGAACTATACATAAGGATAAGATGGTGCAATTTGTACAAGCGATCCTTCGAAAAAACTGTTGCTAAACTCTTTCATGTATTAAGTATATTATAAATTTAAAATAAACAGTAAATATACTTATATTGGAAAGTAATATATTAATACTGAAATTGTAAAGACAACTCTAAAGAACTACATATAGACATATATAATCTCCAGAGCGAAGCTTTAAGTATAATTAAAAATCAAACCAACTTACCTGTAAGTGAAGTTCGATTGTAATTATACGATAGCTTTGCTCGAAGAGATTATATCCCAACCCAAACTTACTAGAATATCATGAGGCATGGTTAATCATCCCACACATATAGACATATATAATCTCTTCGAGTGAAGCTATCGTATAATTACAATCGAACTTCACTTACAGGTAAGTTCGTTTGATTTTTAATTATACTCACCTTTTTTCCATTCCATAATTATTAGAATAGTGAGTGCTGCAGTTGATTAAAAATATTGAGTGCTTAGCGTTCAGCCATTGCGAGATGGGCGCAGCGTAAGACGGACGTAATGTTTACCGCATTATAATGCGTGATACTGATTTTGTCATCGTTTTTGCTTTCTATTTTATACGGATACATCTTACGTTCTGATTTTAAGCATTTGACGCCGTACAGCCTTAAAACTGTCGATTTTTTTGTAATTTTTTATGGATATTTCATTGGGCCCTTATGACCTACAAAGTTACCAAATTTTAACCAAGTGCATCGAAATAAATTTTCCCCTGCATTCTGTGTGGGGTCCTCTCTACTAGATATAAAATATATGTTTTTCGAAACTATTCACATGAAATTTCTTAATGAGACTCTTAACTCTTACTTCCTAATTAGGCGCGAGTTTCGCAATGAGAATACAATCGTCAAAGCCGTAGGTGCTTTGAGAACCTTCTTTAAAAACCAATCCAAGAAAATGTCAGTTACCATTTACGGCTGTAATTACTTATACTTTCAAATCATAGTTTTCTATTAAGGTTATAATATTTATAATATTTGAAAAATGTAGCTAAAGTATACGCATTAAACGTACGAAAACGACTGCAAAGAGCAAAAACGTACCAAAGCGCCCGAGGTGCGCTCAAACTTAGCGCAAGGCGCCGCGCGTACAGCGTGCAACGATAATATGCCCGCACAGCGGGCATATTTTGGTTGATATTGTTAAAGGAGGTAGGTGAGAAATTAGTATATTATAATATATGCATAATAAAACAAACAGTTATTTTATAGGCTATTACGTAATCCTCGCGTGCACGATGCTGATGTTTACTAGGCAATGAACAGCAGTTCTAGAAAGGCATAAAACATGGGGACCGAAGGCAAGAGTTCGGTGTTTGTTGAATGACCGCCGAATAACCTCCAGCCTCTGTTATCCCAACAACTGCCTGAACAATGAATTTTGTTTTAAAATAAAATAGATCACTGCTTTCTTGACTACGAAAGTGTTCACTTCGTACAACAGTATTTTATAACAGTTCAAGTCATAATTAAAATTAAGTTTCCAAATTTAATTTTCACATTTTTGTAATGAAAAAGGAATCAGAGAGTCCTTCCCAGGGAAGGCAACATGTAAGGTTTGAAGAAACTTGGGATAGAACTTTTAAGAAAATATGTAAAAATGAAGTACGTAGGGTATGTATATATTTTTTTCCATTTGCCAGTTTAAGGTTACATGATACTTTACCATAAGAGCAATATTAAATTTAGTTTCCCACGGTTTTTTTCACAATTTTTTACTTTTTCAAACAAAAGTTTATTATATTTACGTCTGGACACAATTAATATTATTTGCTGTGGTTGAAAAATTGAATATTGTGGAAAAAATCATGGAAAATTAAATTGCTCATATGATAAAGTATTACATACCTTTAAAAATACTAACTTCTCCTTCTTTTCATTTCTAAAAGTTCTGTTAAATTATAGTAATTAAAGGGTATTAAAATTTTATCTAAAATAAGGTATATTTGAATAAAAATGTTGAAAAATAAGTATGCTTGTTCATAAGTGATTTAACAATTACTTCAGTGAAGAAATTTATAAACAAGCTGTTATTTAAAAGATCTCGTCTAGTATTTAAATGGTGTCCTGTTTTAAGGTAGATACTGCATTACCTCAAAAAGAGGGAGTTTTTGGAAAACATGTTTCAGAAAAAAGTTTTTGTGTTCAAAGAGGGCCATATATTGAGATACTGCATTTTGTCCTGGTGCTTCTGTTGGACGCTATGAGACCTAAGTCCATTTGTTAAAAGGAGTATCCCTATTTACATTGCCGGTTCCTGTCGCATGAAAAAAATAAAAGAAGTGTTGTTCATGATTCTTTCTCGACAAAACCTCTCCAGCAGACGCAAAAAAGTCATTGAAGTTGAATTTTGAAAACTGTTATAAATTCTGGAATTTTGTTATTGATAATAATATTGTGAACTAAAGATTAAATAATCATCTTATAAACTGTCTTATACCAAGTTTTGTACAAATCAGACGAAATCTTGACTTTTTGTATTAGCTCGGGGCTTCGAACGAATTTACGAAACTTTGACATAGGTATAAAACAGGTATACGAGGCGTTGTTATACCTACATATTCCGGGCGCCTACACCGAAGGAAAAGAGGATTTGACTCAATACCGAAAAACAGTACGGCACTGAAAAGGTATCAATCAACGGGGGCGCCGATATTCCAAGTGTGACTGTGTGCACGCGGAGACCGTAGTAATGAAGACCGGGGTTAAGAGGTTCTGTTGTATTTTTATAATTAACAGACCTACGCTAAAATCAACAGTTTCAAGGATGGATAGAATTAACTATTTTTTCTACTACCTATTTACAAATTAATAAAAAAATCCAAACTGAGCTCCGAGAAGGCTGTCTGACGGAGCAGTCCTCGCAAAGCATTGGTTAACAGCAAGGGCAGAAGTCGAGTAATTTTTCCAAATATGAATAGCTCAGTAATTTCCTGCCGAATCAATATGAGATTGTCCAAAAATAGATACTTTTTACCGGCAAAACCAAAAAAAAACACAATTATTGACTTACCTCATTTTGCAATTCAATATTAATAAGCAATAAGCGATTTTTAACTTTTACATGAATTCCTAAGCATCGCTATATTATTTTGAATAGGTTCTATAAATATAAATTCATTTTAACATTACTTAGTACACCTTATTCTGTACAATTCTATATTAACAAAAAAAGTTTATTTTTAATATTTTCTTTTTTGGAGACGCTCAGACAATGCTTTTACGCTTTTTCGAGCGTCGGGTTGGTTCTTGCATCCGGCGACTCAATTTACAAAATTGTATCGACTGCGGAACCACTGCAGTAAACGTGAGTATAATATCATTTTATCTCAATAAAAATAAAAATTATATATACATATTTTCCTGTGTCAGAAAAATTGTGGGTTTGGACTTAGACCAATTTCAGTGTAAGTCGGCCTTTTTCAAAGTCGTTTATCCAACAGCCTTAAACCGGATATACATGTTTCGGAGTTAAATAGTTAAACAGATTGATGCTGGATAAGTTCGGAGCAATTGCGAAATCCGAATCTTATCCGAAATTTTTAGCACAGCTAACTGTTCCTTTCGCTTCACACTGATGGAATCTCAGGCGACAGGTGAACCTTATGATGATGTAGCGACAAGTGCGGGTGGAAGTTATTCCAATTGTCCTATATTTAGCTGTAAATCTCTATGTATCTGGAAATAATTTTTTCTTTCTCTGTATAATAGTGTTTTCAGGTATCCATAGTCCCTGCTCCCGCTTCTGGATGATTTATAACTTACTAGGACAAACAGTGAATGTTTTTTAAAAAGTTTAAATATCTCAGCGAGGAGTGGCAAGAAGTGCTAATTACACTAGATTTTGTTATAAATTCCTATCGATTTTTCAGAATAATGTTTTCCTTGATGTAAATGTGTTTATTTAGAAATTCCTAGTTCGCACTCTCGTTTCTGGGTGACTTAGAACTTACTAGGACAACAGGAAATGTTTTGCAAGATTTTGAATTTTGTTTGTGGACGTGAGAAAAATTCGAATTCTTTTGTATTGGGCCATTACTCTTTATAGCTCTCGAAAGAACTTTTATTTTGTCAAAATGTGTTGCGTTATATACAGCTTGCTTCTGTTCCCACTTATAGACTATTCACAACAATCTAGGACTAAGAGGGCATATTTTCGAATATTTTATTTGTCGTAGGTTGGGGAGAGAAAAATGCAAACTTTCCTACATTCCCGAGTTAAAATATCGTCTTGGCTGAGTCTTTATCCAAGACATAGCCAAGATATAGCCAATAAGTTTCTGTAACTCTCGCCCCTGGCCGCGACCGAGACTTTATTTTTTATCTTAAGTAGACATTTTTCGTCTTTAAGCCGAACTCAAGGACACTGACAACAAAAGGCTCTAAAGCATTAATATTTTTGTTTAACTTCAATAGTTATGTTCTTTGGATGCCAAATCTAAAAATGTTATCCATCTTTCCTATCACCAAGAGTTCACTAGATACTTCTAGAAAATCACAATTTTAATCCTGTTCCGGAAAATTTTATTTGACTGTAATTTTTGAAAGTGGCATGTTCCGAATTTTGAATCAGCAAATCATCAATTACAAAATGACAAGTTCTTCTGGTTGTTAATTTTAATCCTTAGCAGATGACAACAGTTTGGCCTCCGCTGGGCTATCTGATTCCCGCAAATTGCGGGCAATACCGGCGGAGTCCATAGTTTGTAGAGGTCGGAATATAATGGACAAAAAATTAAGAAAACAAATTTTTGTAATTTTGACACTGGAAAATATTAAAGCCCTAAACTGGTAATATAACTTTTTTTATAAATAATTCTGTTTATTTCTCAAGACTTAAACTTCTTGTAATACGACACGTCCACTCCGACTTGTCTTCTGAGCACGTCGTAAACATTAATCATAAACAGACTATCAACCAGTGAAAGCTTGGCACCTCCTTGGATATGTTTTTTGCAGCTCGTGCCCAATATTCGATAACGAACATGGTTCGCTTCTCAAAGGCAAGGAGAACTGTCAGGCCTCGAGAGTGCAACAGAAACAATTGTCGAGTATATAAAGTTCCAGTATATGCAGCACTTCTCATTTTCGTCAAGAACGTTTAGCGGACCGATATTAAGGTCAATGCCGCCAGAGCGACAGAGATGTTAATAAAGCACTCTTAGTGCCTCGATGTGCCTTAGGATGTAGTTCGTTCCCGCATGAGTTAGACAACTAGATAGTATGTGTCATAGATGTTCGGGGTGTGCATGGCACGCCCTGCAGCTATCATCCGGAATGCCTAGCTTCAAAATATGGCGACGGTATGTTAAGGTCAACATGACACCATCCAGACATGTCATAATGAAACACACCGCGCACGACTTCAATCCGGGAGATATAAGGAAAGCAAAAGTTAGCTCACACGACACTGACTGATCCTCCACACTTCTGTGAAATATGCCATGCATCCTCTTATCGAGGAGTTTTTCGCGAAAATTTTTCCCCTGTGCTTTCTTAATCTGGGTTTTCGGGAGTGAGTACTCAAGATAGATAAGATTTGATGCATTATATTTACCCCTGACACTGATGTTAAGTATGAGTGTGTCATCAGCCTCCTCCGCAGCTTTGTACAGAAACGCTCCTTTGCTCACTTCTTCGTGAACTTCTATGTGCTGTACATAGAATAATATTGTTCTGAAGACATTCAAGATTCAATATTCGGCGACCGCCTTGACGGCATAAGATGTAGAGTCGCGGAACAGAAGACTAAGATACATGCTGTTATTCATGTACATAACCTTTCGTGTCCCAATATCAAGGGATCTGAGCTCACTCTTCATCCATGGGGCCACTCCAAATGAATAGAGTACGACCGGGACGGCAAGCATGCTCGTTTTAGATACTTTGTTCCTCGCCGAAAGTTCGGAAGACCCAATCTTCCGGATGAGAATTTTGTTCCTGCTTTCGAGAGTATCATTTATAGATGTCACATCCTGAATGCGGCTCTTTCTCTCCAGTGCAGAGGTGTCGTACAGCGCTGCTATTGACGCGCTCAGAAACTTCAGGGGTTGTGCTTTACGGTTCGCATCGGCCAAAACTCTTACTGTATTATTCACACAACATTTGGTAGTTCCGAGGTCAGATTCTTCGAAAAATTGTCCACGAAGCTTGTCATCTATTTCAACCAGATCTTTAAGCTTGAGAGAAACATGGATGTTGATGTTTCCCTGAGTCATAAAAAATCGCTCGTCCTCTTTCGGATGCCAGCTCGCGGTTGGTTTTAGTGTCGCCTCTCTTTCTCTTTTGCCAGATTGTTCTGGCTGTGGTAGAGTAGGTGCTCCGCTTACACAGCCCCTTTTTTAGGGCACTTCGGAATGGTTTCGCAGATGTTGATGCGAGAAGTGCGATAGCTCTGATTGTTTCTCGCACCACAGAGCCTTCAGTCGTCCCATGTAATTCTCTCGCATTGTAGCACTCTAACAAGACGTGATCCATTCCATTCACCCTATCTTCATTGCCTCCCCCAGATCTAGAGTGGTCAGCATTAGTTT
>JAAAKG020088015.1:0-16466 GCA_010014905.2 Druon quercuslanigerum | reverse complement strand
TAACTTGAATGTAAAAAAAAGATATTGTCAAATTATATCCCCTCCCCCCTCAACACAAAAAGCTATCTACGCCACTGGCACAGATACTCGTCTTTGAAGTGAAGTACCTATAAATTTGCAAACGGTCAAAGGAAATGCAACCAAACTTTCTCTCGGTAGTGTAATGCACTTCAAATACATCATGTACTATTATAATTTTAGTAGGTTTACCTTGACTTTGCCTTGAGTTAAAATTAAATTGATAGAAAGAAATTTAAATTCTGTTGATTGAACATAAATTCAAATGAACTCATGTGCATAAACAATTTTTTAGGCACTATTATTCAATGCAATTCACCATAATTTAATGGAGCTCAATAGAATCAAAATTTAATATAATTCAATGTAATTAAAGAAAATGATATATAATGGTATTCAAATAGATTCAATGGAATTCATAGGCAGTCTTTGGTATTGATTGGAAGTAAAACTGGTATTAACTTAAATTCAATGTTATATTCACTCCGTAATCTAATGTAATTCAATATAATTAAATTTAATTCAATATGGAATTCAATGGAAGTATCAATATTCACTAAATCAACCAGTGTTATTCAATGCGATTTAATGTAATTCACCGGAATTAAAGAGAATTCGTTAGAATTCATTCGAATTCAATGGAATTAATTTTAATTTACTACAATCCTATTGGAATTACGTGTGTTGTTTTAATTGGGTCCTTTGCTTCTTTTTCAATTTATCATATCAAATGTATGCGTTCAGCATATCTTTTAAACATATTTTTGAGTAATATTATTTTTTTTTAATTTTAAAGGAAATAATTAGTATTTAAATGAAAGAAAAAGCTATATCAATAAAAAGCAAGAAAAGTCTATTACGTTCTTGGATTATTCTGGTATACATCAAAATGATACTTTAAATTTATTGTGTAGCATTTAATTTAATTAACTGAGATCGAATCATCATTATTTCAGAAATGAATTTTATCATAATTTTCTGCATATGCATGAATTACACCAAATTATATGTATTTTTCGGTAATTACTGCGACGTGACTGGATCATCGTTAAAATCTACTTACAATATTACAAAAACGTATTTTTGAACAAATGTCTAGGAAGGTCTTAGGCATGCACTGTCATATATTTTGTATACATTTATTGTACAATCAACCTGTATATCAGGGTAGGTCTTTCTGAAATATAGTTTCAATTTTTATTCTTAAGAAAGAAATGAATTATTTCCTAGTAATTTATAAGGTGATTATTTCCAAGGTCTCGCTATTTGTAATTCGATAGCTTGTATAATAATCCCGGGTGTTATTATTGGTAGGCTGGTAAAAAATACTCCATTTTTGTACAACATCTGTTGTCCTTTTCCTCTATAAAATAAAAATTGCACTTTAAGTGCATAACTTTTATCGTTGGACCTGTTTGCCCGAGGAAAACGATTGAAAAGAGTATTTGTGTCACAGTCAATTGCACTGTAAAATCAAAGACTAGTAATTACGCTTATTATTAGCCGTATTGTAGAAGTACCATGTCGGTTATTTGCAATCGAAAGCATATACTGATAAATGCAATAAGTGTGTAGACCACACCCTCTTCGATCGTGTCAGTTGAAATCGAAAAGAAAACAACGAAGAAAGCAGTTTGGCCGCTGTCGACGTTCGGTAAAATTCATACAAAATGTCAAAGGAGTTTAACCTCAAAGCGAATGTCAACGCAAGTCTGTTATGCGATATATACTCATGAGCCCAACCTCTTGCATACATTTGTAAAAATTATCTTCGAGCCTTTTAGTTTGATGCACCAGGTACAATTATAAATAGAGAGGTAAATTATTCCAACAGCTAGATAAAAAATTCCATAAATTGCAATATCATTGAAACAATTTATTTTTATTAAATCTGGTTTGTGAAGAAATTTCTCCAAATCCTTATATTTAGTATAAAGAATAATTATATTACTTTCAAACAGGTATAATTGATGAAATAATATATTTAAAATATGGCTAACAAAATTCAGGAGAGAAAAATACGCACCTTCAAAATTTTGGTTAAAAATCTGGAAAATTTTAAAAAGCTGTGCAGCTTAATTTTTTAATTTATTTTTTATATCTAGTTTATTATATATATTATATATACAATTATAATAAATTTAATTGTTATAAACTAAATTAAGTGAAAAATTTGACAACTGAGTAGTTTTATGATAGAGAACATTTTTATTAAACCAAAACTGCCATAATTAATTAATTGACTATCATTTAACAAATTTTAATACTCTATTTTCTACAAATCACAGGTTGTTATAGCCACTTAGTGTAATTAGACATTTCATGAAATGTCTAGCCAGTATATGAACTACCAGCCGATTGTGAAATAGAAGAGAGTTGCACAATTTGTTTAAAACGATTGTTGCTGCTTAGTGAACTGCTCAAGCATATTATTTAAAGATGGGAGTTTCATTATCTATTCTAGCCATTTCATGAAACGACTAACGTTCTATCCGGTACGTAGAGTAATAAAGTTCATTAAATATAATTTTATGTAATCATCACTTATAAGGCCCTCAAAAATCGTCGGGCAATTCCGATCGTAGAACTGAGGCCAAACGGGGAAGTTAATTTGTCTATTTTTCACACATAATACGGTTTTAATTAGGTTTTAAAGGGACGGTTAAGACTCATTTTACAATCGAAATCTCCCTACAAATTTCAGGAGCCTTAGCTGTAGGTTTTGATTTTTTTCAATATTAATTATCTCTAAAAATAAGGGAGCATTTTTAGGAAGCAAGCGTAATAAAGTTCATACATATAATTCATAAAAACCGCATTGGCAGTCTCACCAATGGTATATTTTTTATTATCGGGTCCAACAATTGAAGTGTCCTGGGGGATACTCTGTTGAATTTCACGCCACGATAACCTCATTTATGGGAGGATCCTCTCGGTCGGTATAGAAAAATGACGTGTATGCGAGTCAAGAGTGTATGCAAGTCAATACGAGTGTATACGAGTATTGCATTCGACTCGAGAGTTAAACGTTTTGCAGAAAAACGTACGTCTCGAAAGAGCGAATTCGCTGACTGGTCGCTTTTGGTTGATGGTACGTTCAGGCGACAATTTAGACAAATTAAGAGATACCCGTCGACCAGGAGCAGCGAAAATACGGTTTAGGCCGCGATTCCGACAAAAGGTGCATCTCCGCTCGTCTTTATGACCAAACACACCAATGTTAGCCAGGAAGTTTATTCGGAGCACGTTCTAAAGGCTTAGTTTGTTCTGTGGGCTACAGAAATGTTCGAAAGTGTTCGGAAATGAGCGTCAAGTATTTCAAAAAGGCCCTGCGCCATGTCAGAGAGCGCGTGCAACGCAAAATCTAATTCGTGAGCATGTTCCTCTACTCATTTCGGCCCAGGAATTGACAGCGTATGATTCAGATTTAAATGCTCTGGGCTATAGCGTATAGATTGTTTTACAAGCCAAAACTTGCTCGAAAAAAGTCAAATCATTACAAGACCTAAGAAACACACTGACTCGTCAATGGCAGGGCCTTAGTCAAAATCTTTCGTACATCGTCCCAGACGTTCCGGAAGCAAGTTAGGTTCGTCGTGGGAACGAAAAGAATCAACATTTCCTTCCAACAACTAGCGGAAAAACTTTGAAATGTTACCTTTTCATTCCGCGCAAGATGAATAAAATTCGTTAGAAAATTAAAAAATTATTTTATATTGTAAGAGTTTACGCGGCAAATCGAGGTTGGTTCTCTATAAACATAGTGCAGAAAGAACTTGGGGTTCACTAAAGTTGCGGCTCAAATAAAAGTTGGTATCATTTAGAACTTGAGCTCTAATAGATACCTGTAGAGTCGAAGGGGTTCGTTTAGAACGCCCTTAAGAATAAAATGAAGGCGCGTTCACAAACCAAACGCTTGCAAAGTAGGTCTGATAAGTTAGGGGTCGATTTACAGTTATCGACCGATGACTTGAGATGAAAAGTTTCTTGCATATAAATATGCCCTTATGTTGACAACTTTTCTACACAACCTACAAATGATATTTATCCAGTCATTATAACTATTTTAATTGCAGTAGTATTTTGTAATTTAATTATCTTAATTAATGTATGTGCATCAGAGTTCGATTACATGTTTGCTTTAAGGTAAAAATGATGCTATTAATTAAACAAAATGTCGAATTGGGCAAAGGGAAAAGCAGGTTCTTTATAAATAGGCTGAATAACAATTGGGATTATTTATTGTTTTGGGTTCATTTTCAGCAAGTGAGGTTTATTTTTGTTGCAGTTCCTTTATAACTAATAATGGATTCTAATGGAAACCCCAGTTTTTTCTGCGAGGGTAATCAAACGTGTCAAAGGCCTTTGAGAGGTACAAGTAGATAAGGGCGACCTAACTATTATTTTTTTAGAATTTTATATCATGAATATGTTGTATAAATGCTAGTTTTGTAGTCGTTGATCTTCTCGGAGTGAAACCATGCTGATACCTTGACATCGACTGTGTTAATTGTATAACTTTATGTTTCTATCCAAGAAAAAAAGAAAGAATTGAGCATCAATTTATATGAATGCGTGGTGAAGGTAAATTCGAAAAGAATTAATAAAAAGTGCATGCATCCAGACTTGAACCAGTGGTCTCTCGTGTACTAGCCCACAGTGTTTACTACATATTTACACTAAATTCTGTATGCCCCGCACGTTAGTTTTGCTTTTACAGATTAAAATGTATAAATCAACATTCGCTGAAATTCTCCATGGCGAAGTGACACGAATTCGAGTGTGTATTTTACGCTTCTGAATCCAGAAACATTTGCCAATGTTGAAGCGTTTCCGTACTGACGCATTTAAGTAAATTCGCTGATTTCAAACCTTTATACCGTATTCGTACGTATAGAAAGATTCAACATTAAAATATCGTCATCTTGAATTTACGCGCATTGACACTCTGCTCCGATGCGTCTTTGTCGCAAAACGGGATTTGCGGGGTGCCATCTTGTCCCGCATGATACTTTTTTTAATATTCCCTATGATTTAGGCATCTTTCATAACTGTGGGTCGTTTCAGCAATTTCATTTTCGAAGATGCAGAGCAAAGAGGGAAAAAGCTAATTTTCTAGTGGAGGCGTTTAACATATTTAATCTATTGTGCCAATTATGGTGTCACTGAAACACGAAATCACAGGAAATATAAAGTTGACTTAGCAATTTCATCACACCTGTGTGCATCGCTATCGCTATACTGTCCTTATTACAGTCATCGACCTTTACAGAAAGGTAGTTTCGTCGACACGATATTCGCTCACTAACGTGCAAACAACCCATATACTTTCGTTGACGTCATTTTTCTACTCCCGAGGGAGTAGAAACTACTTTCTACTCACACCATGCGAAAGAAGAGATTGTGGACCCGCACATCAGGCATTTAAAAGGTCCCAAATCATGGGGGTAATATAAAAAGTTATTTATGAATAAGACACCCTCTTTTGAAAACGAAACAAACCTTTGTCTGCTTCCAGGCATTTGCGACTGTTGCAAAACGCTGACTTGAATTAGACTTTTGACAGAATAATCAATGTTGATGAAAAGTCCTTGATTAAAAAACTGTTATAAAAGATCAGTGCCCGCAGTATGTTCATGTAGAAGTTTCTTAGATTTCATAAGATCATTTACTTTAATTCTCAACACATTCCCAACTAACTGATGTGTTTGTATGTATGTATGTTGATGTGTGTGTTGTCGGCTAATAAGTTTGCAATATCAGTGGGTATATTTATTTATTTTACGATTACTTTTACTTAGTCAAAAAATAAAGGGCTTATAAAGATTACGACAAGGTTAATATGCATACTGTACAACCAATCACATTTTTGGTAATTTATGTAACTTGCTGAATGAAGATTTCAGTTTACTTGCGTTTTCCTAATTATCATAGTGGCGAAGATTCAAATTAATACTTTTCGTGATCGCTTTTTAACGTGAATTAATAAGGCTTTTATTTTAAGCAGTCTATCTTCTGCAATAACATCTTTAGTTATTATTAAAAATGAATTATCACGATCAGAATCCTGATAAAATTGCACATTTAAAACACAATTTTTAATTTGATTTTGCTCGCATTTTAAGCGAAATATCAAGGATCAAAAATGCAAAATCTCAATTCGCACCAGCCTGGATTTTATGTATGCGCATATGAAGAGTGTGCTGGCGTACTCTTAGGGTTAACTATGTATTATATAGTTTTAGAGCGAGGTAATGGTAGTTAGAAAGGAATTCAGCATTTCACGTAATACATTTTTAATTTAAGTCCTTCAGCTTCCGGTACGTCAAAAAGTACTTTTTTTAAACGTGTAGTACATAGAATTGGCTGCCCCGATGATGACTTACTGTGCGATCCTAAAAGAAAGGTACTAAGGCTTTAGAAAATATTCTTCGGTTGTAAGTCAGTCGGTGGCAGGAAGCAGAACTTATAATTACTTAAATGGATTTCGCGCTATACTTAAGGACCCTGACAAGAAACTAGCGAGAGCGAGAGTAAGAGAGAGAAATTCCTTGACTTTCAGTTTAAGGCGGCAAGTCAAATAGCAATGCTCTACTGTAAGAAAGCTCCGCAGAATTCTTATTAACTGCACGCAACACTCATTGAAGCATCATCACATGTCAGGTAAATGCCGATTTTCGGTTGGTTGAAAATGTCTAAAAATACTTGAAATTGCGATGCAAATTTTATTCTCAAAGAATAAGGAAAAGAACACAAAAAAACATCAAGCTTTTTAAAAATAAAATTGAATAAAAATGCTGCAAACAGCTGACAATTATGTCGACTACTGAATTGGTAATTCCAACTACATTCACAACTCTTAATATACTTTTTAACTGTCTCTAGCGTTTTCATCTAATCTTAAGATGAAATAAAGCTTAGTGTTTTACTGCGAACTTAAAAATGTTGAAGTATCTTTAATTTTTTGAAATGTCAATTCAATATTAATTTTATTTTAGATGCTGCATTAATCAGTATTAATTTTTGTTAGTCACAGGTGGGGGTTATATTGTTCTACCAGTTGGTATTCTTAATCTCGTAATCTGACCCCCCCCCCCCATATTTTTGAGAAGGCGCCGCCCCTTATCACAGGTTTATATACGGCGGAAATAAAGCAGTTGCAAAAAATATGTATTATTTAAAATAAGTACTGAGAAGTAGTTAAAATGACTGATTAATATCAGTTAATATTAAAATACGATGTAAAATGGCCGTAAGCAATTGGTACAGTAATATGTATAAGATTTCGGAAATATAACTCGATGTCATTTTAAAACATGAAAATGATCGAAAAGAAAACTCCGTACTTCGATTTTGTTACATTGTGAAAATTACTGTCAAAGTAGAAATTTTTTACCCGCAGTGTTACTCAGAATATAATAAGAAGTAATAATGCTTTTTAATTATGAATTTCGAAAATAAATAATGAGCTAATTATGTAGAATAATTTATTGTTATCTAGTTTTTAATTATTTTCTTACAACCTGTTTCTCTCCATAAAATTGTTCTTTTTCGATAGTGATTATATTTTCATATAAGCGCTTGTAATAAGTGCCGTATATGTGTATTAGTTCTTCGACCTGTTGACTATGATGCAATAGACTTTTTCTCACAATGTGTGTTTTCGGTCTTGGAGCGAAGGTATTGCACAAAACAGTAATAGCAACTGCGGCAGACCAGCCAACAATAAATGTCAGTCAACAGGATGTCACTAGACGATAGCTTATGTGATCGCTGTGTGATCGCCTACATAAATATACATTATGCATTGATGGATGAGTCGATATTCATTTATTATTTCACTCCAGGCTGAAAACTCTCTCATGGATGAAAAGCAATAATTGATCTCGAGTTAAACGTTAAAGGATAACAAAATATTTTCTGGTTCTGCTTAAAAGTTACAACGGTATTTGTTAGGTGTATTAATAATACTCCTCAAGACGTGTAAGTAAACTTTGAGTCATCGTCATCGAAACAGTTCATAAATTTGTCTATAATCCACAAATCGTTGATGATTAATGCAAATTTATTATATCAATTCCCAATCTGAATAGAGTAATATTCTTACCTGGAGATGATGTCCATTTTTATCAGCACACAGAAAACTAAGGTTTCCATTGGAACCCATTTTTGGTTTCAAAGGAGCTGCAACGCCCCATTTGCTGAAAAGGAACCCAAAACGATAAATAAGCTCTAAATTATACCTTAGTTGGTGTTCTAAACGACCTAATTGTAATTGAGCCTATTTATAAAGAACCTATTTTTCGCTTTGCCTACTTCGGCATCTTGTTTAATTAATCAAATAATTTTTACCTTAAAGCACACATATAATCAAACTCTCATGGACATAACTTAATGGAGTTTGTTAAATATCGTTTACAGGTTATGTAGCAAAGTTGTCAACATAAACGCATATTCATATGCAAGAAATTTTTTGTCTCAAGTCTTCGATCGATAACTGTAAATCGATCCCTTACATACCAGCCCTATTGTGCAAGGGTTTGAGTTGTGAATGCGCCTTATGTTCTTTTCAAGAACGCTCTAAACGAACCCTTTTGGCTCTCTACAGGTATCTATTGAAGCTCAAGTTCTAAATGGTACCAACTTTTATTTGAGCCGCAACTTTAGTGAACCACCATGTTTTTCTGTGAGGGAAAATAGAAAAACAATTCAAATCATTCAGATATTCTGTAATGTTTTAGAATATTCTGTTAAGCTTTTAAGAATTTTTAAATTTTCTAAAATGTATAATCTAGTATAGTAATGCAATAAAATTATTTGAAATGTTCTTGACTTTTTGAGAATGCTCTCAAATATTCTAGAATGTTTATGAATATTCAGAATCTTCTAAATTATTCTTCAATCTTTTAGAATGGTACAAAATGTTATGCACCCAGTTTAGAGGAGTGGGGGGTTTCAAAAATTGTGACAGGGTGTGGCATGTGGGAGGAGGGGTTCCTTCTACATTACGTCACACATTTTTATTGGTTGGCAGTGCTATTTTTCTTGTAGAATGACAAATCATAACTGAGAACTATTAACACTCCGTGGTCCAAAAGAATTTCACTGATGCGGTGCTCCAGGTGGGACTTTTAAGTCCATGAGATTTTTGTCAATGTTATTTTTATTAAGATTTAGCAAAATTTACAGTTATTCTTCTGACTCCATGCAATGGATTTCAAGAAACTATTTTGTTATTGGATACTTTATATTTTTTTTTAATTAATTATTTAAATAAATGTTTGGAAAAATTGAAGATTATTAAATAATTTATATTTTATTCCAAAATGAATTTTATGAAAAGACACTCCACACATTTATAGTACTCAGATAGAGCTTTAGAATAAATAAATTCATAGTCGTGACTGATAAAAGTATAATTATTTTAGTGACTGAAAACTTACGTATTTCAGAGAAGTTCAGGCAAGCAAAATTACTACTAAAAAAAAACAAGTTTTTTTCAGTTAAAAATTTTATGATGCAAAATTTGGATCAAATATTGCAATTTCTGAGAAAACACGATAAAATGAGATTTAAAAACTGACCAAAACAATAAGTCCGTGATTTAGGTGGGTCTTTCAGGGCACGCAGTTGATTTTTCCTTGTTGCTAGACGCACACAAACTCGCTGACACTGACTCCCTTCAGGCAGCTGGACCTTCGGTCTCTCAACATCTTTTAAGGTGGGGTAACATGCCTTCTCTCCAATTTCGAAATATTAAAATATAAAAAGGTACTGTGCTCTAAAAGATGCACCTGGACCATGAAGTTTTAAAAATCTCATAACTTATCTATGTTACTCTAAGTTGAATAAAAGTTCTTGCAAGATTATCTACAATAATAATTAATAGCGTCTTTTTTACTGGGTCTACTTATACACGTGATGTATTTATGTGCACGACTCCTAAGCTTTCATAAAATTATACAGTGATTTCGTATAATGTGAAATGTTCGGGAATATTATGGAATGTCATCGAATTTTAAAATATGTTTTAAAATTTTAATGGAGGCTTTTTGATCCCCTTCCAATAGTACTTTTCATATAAGAGCGGAAGTTCAGGTGTCGCCATGACACTTAGCGGGCATTTAAAAATTCAGGACATATTTTTGGTAAAATGTACACTATCGTACCCAATTTTATTGTAAAAGTGAATGAAAATGATGTGCTAGGTGCTGAATTATTGCATAGACAGGTGTAAAAAAATACCATTTGTCAGTTAAAAAGGTGGCTAAAGTTCAGAAAACAATGTATCAAGGGGAAGCAGCAGTAACTCATTGACCAGTATGTGGAATGCAGGTCACGTTTGATGAAGCATTTTTAATTAAATGCAGTTGAAAATTAATTGATATCTATCATTATTCGTGGTTGGTCAGTTTTGAAATTCACGTAACTTGCAAATTACTGAAATTAATGCAAATGCGATTTTTTTAGTTTGAACATTTTTTTTTTTGAAAATTCGTATAATAAAAGAAATATGATTTGAAAATGATGAAAAAATTACCTGTAATAAACACGTGAAACTGAAAGAAATTAAAATATTTATTTTATCCATGTTTTTATACAGTAGTTTTAAAATCAGGGTGACCGCTTGACGGAGAAGGGAGGAATTTTTTGTAAAAGACGTGAAATATGTCAGTAAGTCTATTTTTTGACTGGGAATTGGATAAATTTTGAAGAAAAAAGATCTATCCAATTACTTAAAATATTACGAATTTAATCACACGATAATTTCAAATAAGCTCAATTAAAATTATTTAGAGATGTTTATAATTATTATTATATAATATATAATATTATATAATAATTTACTTTAAAGCGTGAATTTGCAATGTATTGAATTTTAAAATGCAGGTTGGGAATACGTGAAAGAATTAATAATTCACAGCGTTTGTATTTGAA
This sequence comes from Druon quercuslanigerum, assembly GCA_010014905.2. Classification (NCBI taxonomy): domain Eukaryota; kingdom Metazoa; phylum Arthropoda; class Insecta; order Hymenoptera; family Cynipidae; genus Druon; species Druon quercuslanigerum. The sequence continues at coordinate 5,510 of JAAAKG020088015.1, read as the reverse complement.
ATTTTTTAATAAAAAACGTTTTGAGTTGATCAATTGTAAATAGATGTAAATAATGTCATAACTTTTTAAGTAAACTGCAGTTCGAGTATAAATAATTAAAAAATACTTCCTTTCGAAAGATGTTTCTAATCTGATGATCGAAATTGAAGAATTTACATGCAGATTTTAATTTTCAAAATTGAGCTGTTTTAATGAAAAAACGTGAGTATTTAAAGAACTTTAAACGCCTGATTAAACCTTCATAAACTATGTATAATGAAGTTAAATTCGAATTATTAGATTCATAATTAAACGCTTATATTCATTTTCAAATACTATTCAAGTGTTATTTCAGTTCATAATATTTAATTTTTAACTCACTCTATTAATATTTTTTTATTAAAGAAAATAGCAGTTTAGTAAATTTGAGCGATATTTGGTTGTTCATATAAAAAATGAGTAATGAGTTAATTCCAAGTAGGACTTGCACCGACTGCCACTTTTAAACTTTCCAAAACAGCACTTCTTGTGCTCACCAACCTTTTTTCTTTTCAATGGATTCTCTCCGGGTGTATGAGATATTTCTTTTGTGGGAAGTTTTTTAACTTCCAATTGTTCGAAATTGTTTTTTTTCGTCAATGTTTACTATACCCACATACTTTTCAGTCAAAAATTGTCCTGAACTCACACGGAAGTGCTGTATATTTTTCGCGCTTACGCAATGTCGTTTTCTTAAATGAAAAGGTCCATATCTCGCATGCTCTTCCCTGTTCCCAAGAAGTCTTTATAGCCGTATGCGTACCAAATGAGACCTGCTGGTAAAAACATAATTCTTAATTTACATAGGAAGAATATATATATGCATGTGTGTGTGTCTTTTTGTATAAAAGTTTTTGGTTTCTTACCTAAGGAGATACGGAAATGGGAAAAATAGACCATATGAACTCCTATCTAATACAACACTTTTGTGTGGTTTCGTGAAAGAAATAAAGTGTCTGTTAAGTTAGTTAAGTTAAAAAAATATATCAATCTCTGTTCTTTTTAACCCAACAGACACTTTATTTCTTTCACGAAACCACACAATTTTTGGTCCTTCGAAGCCGGATTGTTTTTTTTTCTTCATCTCGGATCGGTGAACACATCGTGAAGGTAAAAACATTCGATCAGCAACTTTTCATTAGTTAAGTGAACATTTTTTTCAAATCACAACAGTGATTAGTGAACATTTTTAAACCACAACAGTGGTTATGTGAACATTTTTTTTCAAATCACAACAGTGATTAGTGAACAGTTAATTTCGTCGCTTGAAACTACTAGTGAAAACTACAGAGTTGCTTGGGATTTGTTGATGGGTCGGTATCACAATAGAAGATTTATTATCGATAGCCATGTGAAGGCTCTTTTTGATTTACCTCCAACATCGAAAGATTTTTCAATTCGTTTTCTTCATGATTCGCTTCAAAAACATTTAAGAGCTCTTCGCATATTATCAGCCGATGCAAACGTTACATTCAATGCTATATTAAATTATTTAATAAAGGGGTGAAAGTAGGTGTCTCCGACGTGGAGACACCTACTCTCAACAACATGCTAATCTTTTTATAGCGCCGCTCCCAGGTAGAGGAGACAAGGGCTGCTGTCAATCAATCTAATGCGCACAACCAATCACAAGCCAGAACTAATTTTCGCACGCGTCAGAATTCGCGTCAGCCATTCACAGGCATGGCCACATCGATGTTCTCGAATTAAAATGATTCACATCAAAAATCGGTGTCAAAAATCGCGTGTCACATATGCAAGGGAGAACATAACGTCTACGCGTGTAGCCAATTTCTGAGTTACTCTCGCATAGAGAGGTATGAGGCTGTTCGGAAGGCCTCTCTATGCATCAATTGTTTGCGGGGAAATCATCAACCCTAAAACTGTTTATCAGGTGGATGCCGCAAATGCGGCCAAAAATACAATCCCCTTTTACATTTCCATCACCAAGGTTCCGATATGAACCATCAATCAACTCATTCCGCGTATTCTAATCAAGCATGACTATCACAAAATTTAAGTAGATCAAATAAAATGTAGTCCATCACTGTAGGGCAATATCAACTCACAGTACCTTCAGAAGTTGTGTTAGCTACAGCTATTGTCAACCTCACAGACGAGCAAGGCAAATCACACGCTTGCCGTGTGATGTTGGATTCAGGTTCGCAACCAAATGTTATCACAGACAAATTTGTTTAAAAAATCGGTCTAAAGAAAATAGCTGTCAATATTCCGCTCACGGGAGTCAACAATCTAACGACAAATATAAAGTATACAGCGATGGTCACAATAAAGTCTAGATACAATAATATGCAATACAATCTATCATTGTTTGTTGTTAACGACATAGGAAATAAAATGCCTACATTGCCAATCAATGGCAGTTCGTTTGACGTACCACACAATATATTTCTGGCAGATCCAGAATTCCACAATCTAACAGAGGTCGATATGATTCTCGGCGCGTAATATTTCTATCATATCTTACTTCCAGGCAAAATTGACATAAAAAATCACCCAGCTGTGTTCCAAGAAACAGCACTGGGTTGGGTAGTAGCAGGAAGTTTTCATCATATTCTCACAAAACGGGCGAGAGTTCGCTGCAATTTTACGCAATTTTCGGATTTATCGCTTTTATGGGAATTAGTATCAAGCCCAACAGCTTCTAAACGTTCCAAAGAGGAAGAAGCTTGCGAAATAAATTGTAAAGAGACCACAGACCGCGATGAATCAGGTCGGTATACAACAAATTACCTTTTAATTAAAATAAATTCAAAATTGGCGAGTCTCGTCAAGCGGCATTTAACAGATTTCACGCACTTGAAAGAAAATTTCAAAGCAATCCAGCACTTAAAAAGGCGTATTTCGAATGCATTGAAACTTATTTAAAGGAAAAACACATGACACTTCTAAAGGATGAAGACCGATCTGATGATGGATTCTTTTTACCACATCACGCACTCGTCAAAACTAACAGTTTAACGACGAAAACGCGTGTCGTCTTTAACGCATCATGCAAGTCGTCCTTAGGAATTTCTTTAAACGATGCATTGATGGTTGGTCCTACTATTTAGGAGGACCTTTTCTCAACCTTTACACGCTTTCAAACCTTCATTTTCGCGCTCACAGCTGATATCGAGCAAATGTATCGGCAAGTCCAATTGAGTAAGGAAAACAGAATCTTTCATAAGATACTTTGGCGTGAGACTCCTGACGATCCGATTCAAACATATACTTTAAATACTGTGACTTTTGGCACAACTTCCGCACCCTTTCTCGCGATTCGCATCCTTCATCAACTCGCAGAAGATGATCGAGAAAACTACTCCACCGCAGCAACCGTCTTAAAACGCGACTTTTATTTTGAAGATTTGTTAACGGGAGCAAACACATATCAAGAAGCTATTTCACTGCGCAATGATTTGATCGATCTTCTACAAAAAAGAGGTTTCAATCTACGAAAACTTTAGGGCTTTTCTGGAATCCATGCGCGGATTCAATCATTTATACTGTCAATCTCACCAATGCTAATGACAAATTAACGAAAAGAGCCATTTTTTCAGAAATTTCGAAACTTTTTGACCCGCTCGGATTATTAGGTCCAGCAATAGTAACAGCAAAAATAATTGTTCAGAATCTTTGGAAATCTAAACTTTCGTGGGACGAGACAGTTCCCTTAAATTTACAAAATAATTGGGTCAATTATCGCGATCAATTACCGCTTCTAAATCATCTCGAATTTAGAAGATGCATTACGTTTCTCAATCAGTCAAACACACAATTACATGGGTTTTGTGATGCCAGTGAAAAGGCCTACGGAGCTTGTATCTATCTTCGCTCCACGGACAATGAAGGAAAACATCACACTTCCCTCATATGTTCTAAGTCACGAATCGCCCCATTAAAAAATACCACAATTCCAAAACTTGAGCTATGCGCCGCTCTTTTGTTAGCAAGATTATGCACAAGAACTATTCCATCGCTTAAGATCAACATAGACAAATTGCAATTTTGGTCAGATTCCACGCTTACGTTGCAGTGGATAAACAGCCCATTATATACCCTAACAACGTTCGAAGCAAACCGCGTAGCAGAGATTCAATCTCTAACAGATCCAGAAGAGTGGAGACACATGTTCCCACTCGCGATAACCCAGCCGATCTCAGTTCTCGAAGTCAAACTCCACGCGAATTTCTAGAAAATGCATTTTGGCAACGTAGGCCGGAATGGCTTTGTCAAAGAGAAGATGCGTGGCCTGAGCTGCAATTCCACACAGGGGAGGATCCGGGAAAGCGCAAAAATCTCGGTATCCAATCTCTGAAACTCACAGTTTCAAAAAAGTAGAATTTATCGGAAAAATATTCTTCCTTTCGAACGCTCAATAACGTCCTAGCGTATGTTCTACGTTATATCCACAATTCAAGAAACAAAGAAAAAATACTAGGGCCATTGTCAGATGCTGAGCTCCGTGACTCACATCACATGGTTATTAAACTTACACAAATATCCGAATTTTCAAAGGAAATGCATTCTCTATCGAAGGGAGAAAATATAAATCAGAAAAGTAGCTTACTCTCGCTTAGCCCGTTTCTTGATGAGGGAGTTATCAAGGTCGGTGGTCGTTTAAAAAACGCGAAAATTCCAGAAAATCAAAAATATCCAATCGTTTTACCGCGAAATCATCATGTTACACGACTTATAATTCGCGAAGAGAACATTAAAAAATTACATGCAGGTACCCAAGCCACTCTGTATGGAGTTCGCGAAAATTACTGGCCCATAAATGGAAAAAGCGTCACACGTCTCGCTATACGAAAATGCGTCACATGTTTTAAAGCGAAACGACGCAACAGTAATTGCATTATGGGAAATCTCTCGGAGAATCGCTTGGTCCCCGCCCGACCATTCCTGAATGTTGGAATAGATTACTGTGGACCATTTCATATAAAGGAAAAACGTTTTCAAAATCGAAATAAAATAAACGCTTTTGTCTCAATCTTTGTCTATTTCGCGACCAAAGCTGTCCACCTAGAGTTTTTTCAGTGCCTTGACTACCGAAGCCTTTATCGGTTGTCTGAAGAGATTCTTTGCCCTACGGGGAAAATCTACAAATATTTATTCGGCTAATGCTACAAACTTTCTCGGTACACGCAACGAATGGAGAGCTCTCCATGATTTCGTTCAATCAGCCTCTGTTGCATGTGCAATATATGAGACACATTAGGTCCCGGAAGCTGGAATTACAACATTGACATATCGATATAGGCACTCTGCCATAATTTAGTGCTTATTTAGTGCTAATTTATGCTGCACAACAAAAATTTTGTGCCCCGTAATTTTGGTCAAAAACATGTAGTAATGCTAGCTTCAGCTGAAGCCACAACTCCTGTATGCGAAACTCAGAAACTATTAGTAATATCAAATTCTCCTTTCCGCAGGAATTTAGTGCTAATTTAGTGCTCTGGATTTGTGCTGAGCACAAAATCCGGGCA
>JAAAKG020088004.1:0-16466 GCA_010014905.2 Druon quercuslanigerum | reverse complement strand
CACACAAATAAAAAAGAGGAAATAAAAATGAGAAGGCAATCAACGTAATCACCTTCCTTCTCTTTTTTTATTCCTTTCGCCTTTCTTATTTTTATTATTAACAAATCACATATAAGAATAAACCTAACTCTCGCTTTCAGTCACCCCGCTCTCGGCCTGAATAGAACTGCTGGGTCCCTTAGCGACATTATGTATATAGATATAGATATAGATATATATTCCAAGTGGAAACGAGTTAGATGGCCTTCACTGTTTACATTTCGATCCACCCAAAATCAGTCTAAGGCTATTTGAAGGCTACCCCTGTCAATGGACTGAAAGCGAGAGTTTGGTGTAATTCTAAATGGGAAAAATAGATATTTATTAGATATTATTTTGTGGTCAAACTATGCAAGATGCGAAACAAGATGAAATAACAAAAATTGTGAGCCCAAAAAGATTTACAAATTTTTTAATAATTACTTCTGCATAGGATGCTAACTTCATTTTGTATGAAATTTAGTGAACACATAGAAATGTTAAAAGAAATCAAAATCTTCAAAAATTACTTTGTCTTGAAAGTTATAGCAGTCTAAATTATATTACGAACTGAAAAGTAAAATTAAAATTTTTAAATAAAATAGAAAATTTGTCGTAATCCGACAGAAGGTACACAAACAAATTGATAGACAATTGTTTACCCATAAAAAGAATACAAACTTTTTATAATATATTAAATTCTCATCATTTTTTATTGGGGAAGTATTAGAATTGCAAGACATTTCACACCACAAAATTCAAATTACAAGCCAAATGATGCAAAATACAAAAAAAAAGTCTTAAGAGAAATTATAAATTTTTAAAAACCCTAAAAATGTCTTTTAAACATTTTTTAATGGAATTCACCATTTGGTCGAATTTTAAAAGAAAAAATCGATGAATGCAATATTTTGCCAAAAGACGCGAGATTTATTTTAAGGTAATGCAGAAAATAAATATACATTCAAATGCAAATAATAAGCGTACTTAAACTTTAGTTTAGGACATTAAAAGTGTATACCAGAAGACAGTTTCAAACCAAAAAATTAAATTTTAAACCAAAAAGATTAAATTTCTACCAAATCTACCAAATTGTTTAATCCTTAAGCAAAAAAGTTCAAACAAACAGCTGATTTTTTAAGCAACAAATATGATATTTGTAGAATACAGTTAAATTTTGAACCCGAAAAGTTGAATTTCTAAAAAAAGTTTTAGTTTTAACAAAAGATGATTTTTCAAACAAAAAAAAAAAAAGAATTTTTAGTTCAAAAATAATAATTTTCTGAAAAAGAAACGAATTTTCCACAAAACAGTAGAATTGTCGACCTTAAAAATGAATCTTTAACCAAATACTTGATTTTTCAAGCTAAAAGACGATTTTTTAGAGTATATTTGAATTTTTTAATTCAAAAATGGAAATTATTAACCAAAAGGTTCATTTCTTATTAAGAAAGATAAATTTTCAGCGAAAAATAACTTTTGTTCTAAAAGATATGAATTTTCAATACGAATGTACGCATTTTCTATTCAAATAGTTGAATTTTTGAACTAAAAAAGATCAATTTAAATAAGAATTTTCCACAAAACAGGTAAATTTTCAATCAAATTGTGGAACTTTACGAAAGTTAAGGGAAGAAGAGAGGAATAGGCAGGGAGATGAGAAGCTGCGAAAAAAGTTTTTTTAAAAGTCTCCGCGAGAGAGGAATAAGGCGAGGGGATGAGGTATGGGAGGCGATGAGGAAAGTTAGAGAGAAGTGGGAAGAATGGCTGCTGGTGCGGCATGAGTGAGGAAGAGAGAAAATCCAAAAAGGAGAGTTTGGAAGATAGGTTAGGAAATCTAGACTGTAAGTCTGATTATATAAAGAAAGGAAATAAAGGGTAAGAGAAGGGGAGGGAGTAAAACGATTATGGACAGGGAAAGACAGGATGTGGATAAATGGGAATGTGTGGATATGGGATGATGAGAAAGAAAAGTTAAGTGAAATCAATATGAAAGTTCTGTGGCGATGAGGGGAAAAAGTGGATATTAGGAAAAGAATGGAGAGGGTAATGGATACAGTAGAGTGAGGAAAGAAAGATGGCGGACAGGCGGGTTTTTCATAAAAGTATGGAGGAGTCGCAAAGACAAAAGAATGGATAAAGCAATTACTAGGAAGTAGTGTTTATAGGAGGTGATCTGGATGCTTAGAGGAGGGAACAGGGGGAGAAATATGGGGTGAAGAGATAAAGACTTTAAGGAGAATCTCGCAACACACTAGGAGGATCAGGAGGGTCCACCGTTGGAATTTATGGGAGAAACAGGATGTTTCATTTATAATAGGAACTCTGATGAGGATGAAAATGGCGGGATAAGTTTACATGAAAAGGGGAAACAGTAATAGGCTACATACTGGTCGAGGAAAGGATAAGGAGGCTTTCGTAAAGAATCGAAGTAGGTGATTAAAGATAGGGGAGACGTGGGCGAGATGTGGTGTAAGATGAAGGACAGGAAGGGAAGGTAGTTGAAGAAATAAGTTTAAGTGAGAAAGCAGAAAGTGGGAAGAGAGGACGGTGGGATGTGTAATGTGTAAGGACTAAACAGCGTATGGAGTTGTCGTTAAAGAATTGGAGAAGAGGAAGAGTAGACAGAAAGGAGTATAATCAAAGGAAAAGGGAACACGAGAAATTACTTGATGTAAAAGGAGATGAGGGGAAGGCGATGTACATGGAAGAGGTGGAGAAAGAAATAACTGAAGGGAGGAAGGAAATGGGAGATGGTTAATAGAGAAAGGAGTGGATGAAAAGGAATCAATTTAACTAAAAGTCATCAGAATTTTAAGTTTAATTAAATTTTATTTTAATTTTGAATTTAACTTTTTGGTTCAGAATTGAAATGTACTTAAATATAATATAAATACTGAATTTAACTAAATTTTATTTAAATTCTAAATGTAACCAAATTTAATTCAAATTTTAAATTTATCAAAATTTAGTTTAAATTTCAAATTCAATTAAATTTTATTTAAATTTTAGTTATAACTAAATTTAAATTAGCTTTGACAATATTTTGAATTAAACTAAATTGTATTTAAGGTTTAAATTTAACTAGATTTAAGTTAAATTCTAGCATTTACTACATTTTATTTATCACTAAATATTGCTTAAATTGTATTCTAATTTAAGTAAATTGTATTTTAATTTTAAATTTAATAAATTCAATTAAAATTTCAAATTTAGCTTAATTGCGTCATGAGTTCCATTCCCTACAATGTTGCCGTCTAAATATTTTTTATCAAATCTTTTCCTGACTGTTTAAAGTTATTTACAAATATTTACATAAAATTTATATCATATACCAAAGAGATTCCACCGCGGTGCGATTATTGCTAGTAGAATACTTTCAATTGTTTAACTAAGTTTTGTTAAAATTTCAAATGTACCTAAATATAATTTCAATTTTATATTTTACCAAATTTTATTTCAATTTTAAATTCAGTTTAAAAAATAATGCTTGGAATTTTACTGAAATTCTAAAATACAAGAATTTTGTATTATTTTCTTAGTATTTTGAAAACTTTTCTTTTAAAAGAAACCTTAAAAAAATGAATTAATATTTTAATTAATATTTTCTTGAATTTACTTAAAAAGAATGTAAAATTGGTATAACATTAAGAAAAACATGTTAATTATGAGAGCGGGACAGAAAAGCACATCCCGCTCCCATAACTGCATCAAGCTAGCACCTCCACAATCGAAGTTCCCAAATTTCTTTGCATCAGAAGACCTCCACTGTATGAAAATTTCGAAGAATCAAAAATTAAACACGTCAGAATTTTGGGCTATTTTTGGGCTGTTGAATGTGCCAACAACCGATTTCCAAAAACCACCCCTATGAAAATTGAAACTACCCTCAATGAAAATACGGCAACTCGAAAAAAACAAAGTACACACAAATTTTGGGCTTATTTTGGTCTTTTGAATGGACGGACAAAATTCCAAAAACAACCCCCTGTGTTAAAATTTAAGACTTTTCCAAGCCCTCGAATGCACAATAAAAAATGTTCAAAAACCACCCAAGAGTCAAGAGTTTGTTTTTTAACATTAAAGATTGGAGACCAAAAGTCGGTGTTGGAATTTCTGAGAAGCCCTAAAATCACAGACACTATTGAAACTGTAAAATCCCCAAAATGATTATTTTTTGACAAAGTCACATATGCGTGGTATGCAGGGTATTTTTTTACGATAAGGGCTACAGTCCAAAAATCAGTGTTGGTATTTTTAAAGAGCCTAAAAATCAGAAACTCTGTTAATCCTGCTAAATTCCTAAAATGATATTATTATTTAACAAAGCCATCTGTGCGTGGCATGAAGGGGTTGTTTTTTAAAGTTAAGGGTTTTAGAGCCCAAAAAACAGAGTGGGTATTTTCGTGGAGCCCAAAAATCAGAGACTCCATTGGCACTGGAGAATTCTCAAAAAGATTATTTTTTGAAACAGCCATATCTACGTGGTAGAGAGGGGTTGAGTTTAGACTTTAAGGGTTGATCCCAAAAAATCAAACTAGATATTTTTGAGGAGCCCTAAAGTCAGAGAATCCATTGACACTGGAGAATTCTCAAGAAGATTATTTTTTTACAAAGTAATATCTACGTGGTAGGGAGGGGTTGCTTTTGTATGTTAAGGATTGAAGCCAAAATATCAAAATGGGTATTTTTGAGAAGCCCAAAAATTAGAGACTCTATTGACACTGGAAAATTCTCAAAAAGATTATTTTTTGAGAAAGTCGTATCTACGTGGTAGGGAGTGGTTGATTTAAGACGTTAAGGGTTGATGCGAAAAAATCGGAGCGGGTGTTTTCGAGGTGCCCAAAAATCAGAGACTCCATGGACACTGGAAAATTCTCAAAAAGATTATTTTTTGACAAAGTAATATCTATGTGGTAGAGAGGGGTTGATTTTGTATGTTAAGGGTTGAAGCCAAAAGATCGAAATACCCATACCACGTAGATATGACTTTGTCAAAAAATAAACTTTTTGAGAATGCTCAAGTGTCAATAGAGTCTCTCATTTTTGGGCTCCTCAAAAATACCCATTTCGATTTTTTAGCTTCCACCCTTAACATACAAAATCAACCCCTCTCTACCACGTAGATATGACTTTGTCGAAAAATAGCCATTTTGAGAATTTTCTAGTTTCCACTGAGTCTCTGATTTTTGGGCTCCTCGAAAATACCCACTCTCATTTTAGGGCTCTAACCCTTAACATCCAAAATCAACCCCTCTCTACCACGTAGATATGGTTTTGTCAAAAAATGGAAATTCCTGCGTGGAAAGTAACTATTATTCAGCTGGAATTTGCTGTAGGTATAGTGAATAGGGTGATATGTAGATCTTGTAGGACACTATTTAAGGGGGTAGTAGGGTTAATTCAGTCAAATAAGACCTATTTTAAATAACTTTAAAAGAAAAAACGGTTATCACAAATTTATTTTAGTAGTTGGTACATAATAAAACAACATTTCAAGAATACTTTCAAACATTTTCAGTAAAAACGAGCATTTTTAAACTTCTGAGAGCAAATTTCCGGATACGCCCCGAAAAAAAGTTACTTTGTCGTGCACTAATAATACCACGTCTTTCTAAATTTTGCTCCGATCAACTTAAAATTTGGAAACAATATTTTTAAGATGTTGTACAATCATTTTATAAATTTTTTTATAAACCAGGTTTTTTTTCGTTAAATACCCTACTACCCTCTTAATAGATCCAGGAAAATTGGCAAGAGCGATTTGTATTGTCGCTAGCCACTTCGGTATAATTCGTTAGTGCAAACAAAATAGTGGAGAGGAACTTATTGTGAAAAATTTTTATCAATGAAGTGGAAACCATCTGAGGAAAGTATAAACGCCATAAAGGAAAGAAAAGCATCGCAAATTTATAAATTAAAAAAGTCAAGTTCCAACTTAGCAAGCAAATTTGAAAAAAGATTTAAAAACAAATTACAGTTTTCATGGTGAGAAGCCAAAAAGAGAATTCTACTTTATTTGAAAAGAGTATCCAGACGATAATGTTATTTTAAATTTAAGGCCGTTTGCACTGTCTGCACATTTAATATTTTGGTTCGAACCGGCTAAGGGAAAATCAAAATTTCGTCTCCTCCTCCTGAAATTAATGTTTCTTGAATTTTGTTTCTGCATACGTTTGTACTATTTGTGCTTTTAAAATTTTTTTGTCTACCCTCTTCTTGCCCGGCTATGGGTGAAATAAAATTTCGTGTCACCCTCCAGAAATTTGAATTTTTCAATTCTACCTTTTGCTAACGCTTTTACGTCGTTTATACTACTTATAAATCTCATATTTTATTTTGTAAGCTCTGGGTTCCTCGGCTAAGGAAAAATCCAAATTTTGTGCCATGCCGACGTACGCCATCAAACGTTAGCATAAAGGAAAATTAAACAATTCAAATTTCGGCGAAATAACATAAAATATTGATTTTTGCCTATCCAGGCACTAGCCGGACAACAAAGAGGATACATACGAAAATATGAATTATAAAAACAGTACAAGCGACGTAAAAACGTATGCAAAAAGAAAGTGTGTGAAATTTGAATTTCGGAAATTTCGGAATTGAATTTTCGGGATGCTGAAAACAGCCTGATTTTCTAAGATTATACGTTTCCTTGCATAACATCAACCGCTTTGGTGATATGATTTGTACTACCTGATGTCAGAACGTGACTACTGCATATTATTTCTTCGTTATTTCTGCAATACATTACGACTGGATGAATGGTTGCTTGATTGTAATCGTAATTAAATTGTTGTGCGGCATTTTGCACAACATAAACAAAGTTTTCTGAAATCTCGGTAGGAACCAGAACTTCATGATGATTTAGTTTATACTTCCGATAGTTCGATTGATTTTTTAAAATAAAATGATGTGGGATTAATGTTTGTAGCCTTATGGGGGGACTTCGGTCTTTTTGGTAAAGAAAACACTTTTTTCTGAATTTAAAAAAAAATCTGCTTAAGGTAACTTTATTACACAAGTCTACATATTATAGTTATTAATTTAAACATTATTTCCCTAAATTTTGGTTAAAAATATGAAGAAATAAGTCAGTGAACCCACCAACACATCTTTCCAAAAGTTCATACTTACTCAAGTCCTCGTAAATCGGTTTGATAGCATGTAGGACGTCTTCTGGAAGTGGACTGTAATCGTCTTTAAATTTTTGTACTCCTATAGCGGCCAAAGGTTTTTGATATTTGCACCACGAATTTTCGCCGGCTGGACACTTGTCCTAGCCAGGCATTTTTCATTTTTGGAACTGAATCTGAATTGTTGCAAATTGCTAAACTATAATGTCGACTCAGATTGTCAAAACTTTGGCAGTTAATTTTCATTTGCCGCAAAGAACTTTATTTCTTCTTTTTTTCTAGTGTTTTTTCCTGTTTTCATTTATTTTTCTTTCACTGTATATTTACGACGTCTCGTAGACGTCTCCTCATTCTTTTTAGAGCATGCGCTACACATTCTTTTTTCTACAGTAAAATTCTCGCCATAAGGTTTTGCCTTTACTAAATTGCCGTAAGTTTTACCGTTGCCATCCCTTACATAGTTGCTGATCGTCGTTCCATATTTTCATCGCACCTAGCTCCATGTTTTCTGACGCTCCTTTGTGATTAGCATGGAAATCATCATTTTATATATGTCCTTCATACCGCTCTTCGAATTCCACAGGTAATAATTTGCTCACCCATACTTTGCACAGTTGGCAATATAAACTACTCACAAACATTTCTATAACTTTACCGGTAATGTATCCAATTAACGAAGTTACACGAAATAAGGAAGTAAATCCTTGTTTCATCCATGCTCCGTCGTCAGAAACAATTAAATTTGCAATATTGCATCAATTTAAGTCTTGTAAGTTGAACTGGCTAAAAAGTTACTCGAAAAGTTCATGAAAAGGCAAAACTATTGCATCTGGCGAGACCCACACCTAATATCCGCATTACAAAAATAAATCGAGTGTTTATTTCGTATTTTCGATCAGATTTTTCGCTTAATGGTATGTAACGTGGATTACATTTAGCACAGTTCATTTTGAATTTGAAATCCAAGACCTTAATTTCCACAACATTTAAAATGAACTTTTCCATCGCACTCTGCACACTTGACTAATGTTGAAATTGTAGTGAAACCTACTAAAAAGTCAATGATGAGATAGTGTTTTTCAGCATCTTCCGGTACGCTTGTAGATGCGATTATTTTCATTTTTTTTCGCCGACGCACTTTTAGTTTGGATATTTAAGTTCTGTTTTTCGGACGGATTTGACCTTTTTCTTGACTTGTACAAAGGAGCGTGCGAATCATGTGGAAGACTTCTTGAATCTTCAGATACTGATAAGCTAGATACGAGTATATTTTAATTGAGGAAATCGCAAAACATAATTTTGATAAAATCAAAAATCTCTCTTTAAATTTGAAAAAAATGTTAAAGCCAGCTTGACGATGTAGTTTGTGTCTTCGTCGTATGAAATCACTCGGAGTCTTCTTTCATCAGTTCCGTGACTGCTCCGCACGAGCATGCTGAAAAGCACTCGGCACACAGCGATTTCGCATGACTGAGCGTCTCTGGCATTTTTCACAGGAATAGTTATTCAGCGACGTTTACCTATTTCCAACGTGAAATCGCAGCATGTAGATCTTTTTTGGGAGGGGGAAAGGTGATTTTGGACGATCGTCAACTGGAGGGAATCTCTTTAGGCGAAGTTTCATGGAGGTTTGAAGGCCAGATGACAATTGGCTCCTTCGCTAAAGTTCTTAAAGACACAGTACATGTGACAATAGTTTAAGAAAACTTCTTCTGGGCATTGGTTCCAGTTGATTTACGAGGTGAATCACAAGGTAATTGATTTCCCGCAGATTCCCCGCAGTTAATCTGATGACCTCCGACTGTCAGAAGGGACACAAAAAAACCCCCTATGCCTGTTAGATCGGCAACGCTCCTCGTAAGGTTAATGCCTTAAGTGATTTGAATATTCTTGCAGAAGTGTTAAATTCTGAAGCTAGTTGCCAAATTGGTCTCCGGTAAATTATTACTGGATGCAAGAGATTGGCCATCAACATCGCTGAAGCGTAACTGTTTAGGGTTGTATCGTTAATGGATATTTAGTGGGTCTATATTTTTTTGATCACAATGTCGATAGAGACAGTTATTTACAGTTAGTTCGAGACAAACCTCCAATTTTACTTGCAACCATCGACCGATTCTCACTAGCGAGAATATGACTACAACAGAATTGCGCGGCCTCCTACTACACAATTTTCTTTAGAAATTTTCTGAATGAAATTTGTCGAGGTCATATGAATGGCCGTCAAAGTTGCCTGATCCTACGCCACCCGATTTTTATTTGTGGGGTTATATACGATATGTGGTTCAATGCACGAGACCTACTACGAAAGGAAAGATGATTGAAAGAATTGGGAATAAAGGATACTCGAAATCCGACCAATCAACCTCCTTGTGGGTGAGTATCGGATAATGCTTATGTACAACCTTGTAAACCACAAGAATGACTTTGGTATCGTAGTCGAATGCCACTGTTATGGAACTACTCACGGCAAGGGATCGCCCGATTAGATTGGAGCTATATTCAAAAGAGAAGCAACTCGAGCAAGTCTTCAAGCTAAGCTAAATGAAGAAATGCTAGATTTAACAGCACTGTTCAACTGGGCAAAAATATCCAAAACCTTACGATTCACTAATACAGCGAGAAAGATCATAAGAAGAAATAATGTGATAAAAATTTATTTTGGCGGTATTAGGGGGAATTAAATAAATTAAAAATAAATTCTACTTCACGGAACTAAGAACAATTTGAAGAAGGTATGAAATAAATGTAAATTTTGTCCTGATTCTGGAACACGAATTAATTTAGATAGTCCTTGCCGTCTCACTGGGAACTGCAGAGAATTAAATTTCTGAAAAATTTATTACTCTGCTGCGGATTAGAGGTAGGTGAAATAATCAGGTTTTAAGTAGAATAGACGAATGTTCAGTTTTACGCTGAAATCGGAATTTCACCATTATTTTAAATTCAAAATTTAAAAGAAATTTATTTAAATTCAATATTTAAATAGAAACTAGTTACATTAAAATAAAATGTAAGTAAAATGTAATGTATAATGTATTATATTTATTTATTTAAATGTATGCATGTATGTGTTTAGGTATCTTTCCTGCATCTATTCTAATGTTTTAGCTAGCTCAAAAATAACAATAATATTATAACTAATACTTCTAAAAAATATGAAAATAAGCAATCTCACACGGCTTCCATTTCCTCTTACCATACAAATAGTTTTTAAAAATTTCAAACTAAATTTTGTTCTAGTTACTTCCCTTTGTTATGACTATCCGTTTATCCATATCCGTTTCCTGTAGACCTTTCTAAAACATCCTACTCCATTTGTCTTCCTTTTTTACTTTTTGAGGATATTCTTGTTCCGTCAAGCCTTTGACTACTATATACCGTCTATTGCACCTCGAATCCACTATGTTCTTCTATCTATCTCCTCCTTGTCTCACTCATAGCTCTAACTCTGTGTTCTGCTACTTCATAACTCCTTCTTGTAACACAAACCCTCCTCGTCATTTTTCTTTCTTCCTCCCGTTTTTAATTCCCCAAATTGCTTTAGCCTGCTTGTTGCGAATTTCAATCAAACATACGTATGTTATTCTGCTGCACTATCCTCTTTTTAGCTTCTTTACAAACCTCGAAGCCAACCTAATTTTATTTAGTTACCGTTTTTTTGCATCTAATTTTTTCCCGAACATGTATCTTGGTCAGTTCCAACTAACCCTTTAGTCTCCACTTCAGAAATGTCTCATTCTCGGTGTCAACTTTCCACGTTTCCTCCAACCCCAGACCTCCACCACGTAATACAAGATTACCTAAACCATCGCAACAAGCAACTAGACCCCTTATCCTACAATCGTGGTTATACCTTTTCTTTCCTGTACCCCATACTTGGCCAATTACTTTACTTGCACATTCGTCTCTTTTCATCACCTACACCTCGTTCCCCCTTTCTGCCCCAAACTAAAACCCTGGGTAACAGAACTCCTCCACAGTTGGAAACTGTTCGTTCTTCTTCCAACCGTAATTTATTTTGGTCTTGCTATTACCGAAGCACATCACCAAATACACTCGTTTACACATTTTCTTGATTTAAATATATATATTTTTAAATCATGAAACTTTTCGGTTGCGCCATTATAAGATTTTCTTTAAGAAAAGAACAAAATTTTTCCACTAATTTTAAGAAACATCATTTTGTTTTGACAGTATTTTATAAACAAATCAAGTTTGAACGAAAAACTTTCAGAACTTAAAAACTCTGTTTACCCCTAGCGCTTTAACACAAAATGGGGCTTTCAATTTCTTATTGTCGGCAACAGAAGAATATATACTTTAAGTTCGTCCAAATATTTTGCACGTTTTTTCGTCTCGAAATCATTGGTCTTTGGTGCATCGAAAATATAGTGCAAAAGCCACACCATGTGTAAAAGACGGTTAGCATATGGTATATGATATAAATTATATTAAATCCATTATAAATATTTAAATTACCCCATTTATATTTCTTCTCACAGGAATAATACGTTCACAACCAAAACCTGAACGTGGAGAATATACTAAATTGGAGAACTTATTTCCTCAATCCAAAGGTGGAGATTTTCCTCTTATTCAGGAAATAAATAAAGAAAGTTGCATATCTTTACTTAAACTCCAATAACGCATAAATCTCTTATCTTATCAGCCAGTTAAAAAATGCTTAAAAAGAGGTCACTTCATCTTTGCATATCAGGAGTATATCTTTATCAGACTACTAGGTGGGTTGTTTGATACACCATTACACATATACCCGGCATTTGACACAAAAAATCACAAGTGGTATACTCTGTCTCTTGGTGAAATGCAGCAATTGGGTGTGGGTTGTCGTTTGCCATATATTAGCGCGCTTGAAGAGGCTCATTATTTTAAACGCTACCCTCACCACCAAGTAAACTTAGAAGCACACAATGCAGCAAGAAAAGTAGCATACACTGAAACATGGA
The DNA here is from genome assembly GCA_010014905.2 of Druon quercuslanigerum. Lineage (NCBI taxonomy): Eukaryota > Metazoa > Arthropoda > Insecta > Hymenoptera > Cynipidae > Druon > Druon quercuslanigerum. Next base: position 4,342 of record JAAAKG020088004.1, on the reverse strand, counting down.
AGAACGAAACAACTTTAGAGGCAGAAAAGAGTGATACCTATCTGGTTGATCCTATGTCAATCAGGGCATACTATGCTCGAATATATAAGGAGGATTATAAACGTCGTGCAGGAGGACCACCAGGAGGACGCTGACGAGTAAAATTGATTATTTGAAACTGGATTCTGTAGTCTAGTGGTTAGAACGCTTGTCTCTAAACTTCAGCACTTTCAGAACGAGAGTTCAAGTCTCGATTAGTTAGCAGACTCGAATTGTAAAAACTAACATTGAGAAGTACTAAGCGCAGGTTTCAATGCGATTTCTTTTGTGTGCCACGAAAAAATTCAAATTTAGAAAATTAAGTCGACAAACAAAAAATATTACCTGAATAATATTACTGATTTCTTCAAAGACGGGCACAGGCGCCGGAGTGGAGAATCAGTACGGTACTTCCTTCGGGGAAATATCAAATGACAAAGGTGCTATAAGTAAGATTAAAATTAAAATTACTTAAAAAATTAAAAATGTTGTCATAGGCTTACGATGGTTACTGCCTAACGTGTCAAAGGTAATTTAGTTTCGAGTTGGATTCTTATACTTTTTGGGCCCGACTCATCTGTTCCCTTTCGACAATATCGAAATGTGGCTTAACGAGTTGCGCCTGTGTGCGTGAGAATTCATATACGTGAGGTGATGTAAGTTTAGACGCAGCAACCCGAAATAGCCTGCAGAGGCGCTAATTACGAATTTTCAACGAATAGTGAGGAGGCTTGTAAACTTTGGCGGTCAGGGAAGAATGAAAGCTGCAACGAGGACTTTACTTGATGTGTAGGAGTTCCTGATTAGTGAGGTGGAAGTATGAGCGAGATTTCAACAAAGCAGTGAATTTTAAGTGGCTTTCGACTCCCGGGATAGCGGACAAGCTCTCTGTAAAAATTGCCTTATCCCCACAAGGGGGACTTTTTGGCGACAGCATGAATCCCGTAATCTCAAACTAAAGAAAATACATCGGCGGAAGTCTTTAAGGACACCCCCCCCCCCCATGTATAATTCTGCGGGAATATTAGTTCTCGCGCTTCGCCCTCGATACTGTAAGAACGTCAATAATAGGGGTTTAAATTTTATACTACCTTTTAACTACTGATTTAACCATATGACATTACGAAAATACATTAAACTTTGAGACTACTAAAATTCATAGGGTTAATGATTTTGTGCTCTATTTCCATTAGTAAAGAATTTATGGAATAGTACGTATCGCCTAAAACATCTTATTCAGATAAAAGGCAAATATGCTTTATTTTGACAGCAGATGAGTCGGAACCGATTAGGCATACGAACCCAAAAGCGACTGACTGGGATAAATATAGGAAAAACCTTCGAAAATCACCACGTGGGCTGATCTCTTTTGTAGCGAGGGTCCACGATCTCGTAGAAAATTCAGTAGTTCGAAACCACAACAACAGAAAACGAAGTTCACCTCTAATACTCTAATCTTTAGTTTATCCGTTTTTCTTGATTCTATTGGTAAATATATCATGATAGTAATAATAAATTTGAAGTAATTTTTGTGTAAGCGCTAGACTAAAAAAAAAAAGGAATGTAGAAGCGCGATTACTGGATAATATTGCCAAGTATATTGAAACCATAGCAACAAAAATTGTATTTACAGTTTTTCATAAGGATGGAATTTTTTTCTTTAAAAAAAAAAAACAGTATACAGATAGATTTGCGATACCTATATGAGGCACGAGATTCTTCACACCCAGGGCACCCATCAGTTTTTTCCAGACAAGATATTCTGATAGGCGCCCCAATCAGTTTCTTCTGGACTAGATATTTTGACACGATTCACAACCAATTATTTCTAGACTAAATATTATGATTACGACCCCCATTAGATCTTAAATTGAAAGAGTGGGAGATGGGGAAGTTTCGTGAGAATACACTATGAAACAATGATATTTGTTTTACTGACTTTTCGAAAAATAATTTGTATAAGAAAAATTGTGAATATCATAATGTCGAAAATGTGTTTTAGAAATTGATATTTTCAATATGAAGCTGACAGAAACCTGAGACGCTTAGCAAACTATGAAATCATTATTCTTGATTTTTCATATAGTTTCGTTTGAGAATGTTCCTCGTTTGTTTTCGCCATTTTTGATCGAGCCGAAAGGTTATGTTTCACAACATTTTAAATAAAAGTCAACTCTTTCTATTTTCAATTTATACTATATTTATGCTATGGGATTTAAAATATTAGGAATTATTTCTCACGAAATTTATGCACTAAGGTAATAAGATTTAATTCAATGAGTAAAATTTATGGAATATTACATCTAAATACACTTAAGTTTATTATACTGAGTTACTGAGATATCAAATTAGAGAATGTTATTCATAAAAGAATATCGTCAGTTCCTTTAAAAAACAATCTGTTTTATAAAAAATCAATTTAATCATTAAACGTGATAAAATGCTTAATCTATGTATTAACAAACAGTCAACAAATTACTCGTGAAAAAGGGCCCAGATATTTGTCATACTGCCCTGTGTTTTCAAGCAACGACGGTTGGCCAAGATTTTTGCCGAATATTCTATAATGTAAGTTAGCCGTGGGGTTTAATTGTTAGGGATTGCGTTAGTGCTTTAGGTAAGTTAGGTCCGAATCTCGCCGCAGCCATTCCGATTTTTCTAAGCGATTAAGCGTGCGATTATGTATGCAGTGAAATTTAATTTATGTAATTTCTGTATTTATTTCCTTCTTCTGAAAGCTAAATATTTTGGTGTAGTGAGTTATTTTTCATACAGTCGTTTGAGATTTTCATATGCTTTGTATGGCAACTTCAAAAGATGTTTTCGATCTTTCGAATAAAATTTATTACTATCGCTTGAACTTCGCTTGTTAACTTTCATATAGTGGATTTTAAATTCTCGCAAGTTTTGTAAGAGATAACGAAACATCCTTTCCATTTATTCAAACAATAATATTAGTTTTGAAGGCTGAAACCCACTATATTAATTTGTGCTACGCAAATCCAGTTTTCCCTATTTTGAAACGATATTGTACTAAATTCTCATTCATTTTTATCATTTATTCTAACAAAAGATCTCTCAGTGTATTAGAGGGAATTAAATTTCTGAAAAATGTATTACTCTTCTGCGGATTAGAGGTAAATGGAAGAATCAGGTTTTAAGTAGAATAGAAGAATATTCAGTTTTACGCTAAAATGGAATTTTCAACATTTTTAAAAGCTCAAAATTTAAAAGTAATTTAGTTAAATTCAATATTCAAATAGAAACTAGTTGAATTAAAATAAAATATAAGTAAAATGTGTTGTTATGCATAATGTATCATATTTATTTATTTTAATGTATTTATGTATGTATTTAGGTGTCTTTGCTGCATCTATTTTAATGTTTCGGCTTACTCATAAATTTATTTATTTTTGTAATTCCTTATTGTCAGTAACAGAAAAATATACACTTTAAGTCCGCCAAAATATTTTTCATGTTTTTTCGCATCAAAATTATTGGTCTTTGGTGCATCGAAAACATAGTGCAAAAGCCGCACCATGTGCAAGAAATTGTTAACCAATGGAATATGATATAGCTCATATTAATATGCCCCCTCCCCGGTGGGCGAGTGGATGAAACGAGTAATGTAGATTGTTTCAAGTGTCTACTCGCTCTCATAGCTTAAACAACTACTCGCTGTCGAGGGTAATCACCTCCTGGTGACTACTCGTAGTCGCAGGGTGATCACCTCCTAGTGGCAACTCATGGTCAAGCGCAGTCACCTCCTGGTAACTACTCGCATTCCCTCGTCGAATTCTGCTTCCTCCCATTCCTTCACACAATCCCATTCAGTGGGTACCACTTAAGGACTTCCTGTTAGGGCGCCTAGGGTTTTAACAGCTGGATGTGTTTGTGTGAGTAAGGAGTTAAGGATTGTCAGAGGTATTTGATATAGCATTACGTTATTTTTATTGCTCTTAAAAGAGCAGGTATGCTCTTAATTTTTCGTAACGCGAGGAATTCGTAGGCTGGCTGTAACGATGACAGTTCTCTTTATTTTCTATCCTTCCTAGGCAGAGAGCGGAGACTTATGCACTGCTAACGAAACTGTCTGCGAACGATCCTGAGTAGTCGCGGGATGCCGACTGCCTCGATGCAGTGTCTCCAGAACGTGGGATTTTTCGGCCCCCACCACTCTTCCATATGGGAGGAATAGAGTCTCACGCAGTGTGTCGGTGAGGAGGCTCTGCTACATGCTGTGAAGTCCAGCCGAAAATGCACGAGCACGAACCCGAGCTGGCCCGACAATCCCCAAGGACGATCTAGCTACTCCTCAAATTTA
>JAAAKG020087993.1:0-16466 GCA_010014905.2 Druon quercuslanigerum | reverse complement strand
TATTCCGCGCGGGATAAGGTAGGTTTGCGCCTAATTTTAGTTTTACAAAAAAAATAAATAAGTTGCAGGATGTAACAAAGAATCGTGACAAAATATGATTGATAGATTAATAAAATATAACGGAAAGAATTAAGCATATAGAAATAATACAAAAATCAATAAAACAATCATGATCATTGAAGCAATAATGAACACTATTGATCAAATAATCAAGAAAAATCAATTAAATGCTAAAAACAGGCGATAAATAAGAAAAAAGGAAAATGAATTAAATATAATTATGAATTACATCCTACCACAAGAGTTCTACATACCCCGTCCCCCCAGGAAATTACTTCCGAACAATTAACACAATTGTCTACAGAAAGTATTGAGAAAACTTTAATAAATACATACTAAACAAAAGAACAAAACAAAAACTAAACAATACAGTCATAAATTTACATTCTCCATTCAACTTAGAAAAGCAATCATCAAATGATAGCGAAATAATTTATTTCAGCAATTTGAATCACAATAAATTAATATCAGAAAGCAATAATACCTTCTCGGCAGTAAATTGAGCAATTATTAAAATATAATTCGAAAATGAACAACCTTAAGCTTCTAATAGTGACATCAATACAAATCCCTACTGAACACTTAATTTCACTTGTTTTAAATACTGCTCAACGAAACAGGTCTATACAGAACAGCCAACAGGTCTAACTCCAAAACGCGCTGAAAATAGTACCCATATTTGATGGTAAAAATATTCTACTCGTGCATTTTATTGAGGGGATGCGAGGACCTTAAACAAGTGTTCCCAGAAATAGTTTTCGTATGAGTGGGACGTTGGTCGTGGAGGCTAAAGCGTAGGCTTCGGATCCACTTGGTCGGCTTGCGGGTTCAATTCCCACCTCGCACTCTGGAAGAGCCTTGGCGGCCCATGCGGTAAACACTAACCTAGCAAGGGAGTTGTTTATCTCCGGAGAGTCGTGGGATCGATGTTGCTACTGGTGGTTTGGAACCCACCTTAAACTGTAGGTCCCCATCCCACTACCAAGTAAATGTGTTTGGAGTGGGGGGATGTAAAGGAATAGGGAAGGTTCAAGAAAAATGTAAACCCTTAACGGACACATTAGAAGCTTCCATTCCAATACCTTCAGTAAAACAAAACTCAGTAAAAATAATAAGAAGTACAATTATAGGAGAAGCTCATAAATGTATATATGAAAAGACATTTGTCAGAGTAGATGAATTCATTAACAGATTAAAAAAATATACTTTCCTTCAAAAACAGTAAATAATTTACAAGGTGAGTTAGGGAGTGTCTATATGTGAGAACAAAAAACCGCTTTATATTATGCAACGCGAATCAAAGAAATTGGTGATCAAATTTATGATGCCCTTAGAATATGTAACGGGGAACTTATGGATGAAGCATTTAGGCAAGACCTACGAAAGGACTTAGTTCAATTTTTTCTGAGAGGTTTCAGACCAGAAATAGAAATTCGTGTAAAGGCAGGAGACGTATTCAAAGATGTTACAAATTATGCACTTGTACTAGAACGTAAACTTAATACAGCTGTAGATTTACGCAAAGGAAATCTTTATATACAAAAACAAAAAGAAATTGAAAAGAACGATAGAAATAATTCAACAAAAATAGATTGCCGTAACCTGGGAATATATAATAAATCTATACAGCCTCCCTCAAATACCCTGTTCAACCGCTTCCCACCTCCCGTAAATAGACAACTTCAAAGATCATGGCGTCATAAGATCCTACCACTAATTGCAAATGAATGTATGCCCTAACAACAATATAATCAACAAAAATTTCAACGTAATAGAACAAGATGGAAACCTATCTAAACATATTATTTCCCAAACAAACCATATAATGTTCCACATAAATTGTACAATTTTCCAAACAAATCCCAAAATTTTGCAAATATATCATACCCTAACACTCAAAAGAATTTCATGCAGAATACCAAAAATATCATTTGTAATTACTGAAAAAAACCTGGCGCGGGCATGAACATCCCAAAAATCAGAAGCACCAGGCCGAATTAATATTGAATCTCCAGAAATTTGTACTCAAAAATTCTACTTTAGTAAAGGAAATATAATATCTTCTGTAATAGTTAATGCCTCAGGACTAAAAAAAACCCTGTCAGAATGAAGATTGATACAGGCGCTGACTTACATTTAAAAACAAGTCATGACAGAACAATCAACAACAGTAAATAAAATTAAAATTTTACTATTAACCGGAATGAATAAACAATCTATTTACACTTTAAGACAAATACAGGTCGAAATTTTTTGATATTTAATAACGTTTAATATTATACCAAAAGAAGTCCGAGTAGAGATGAGGGTGTACTAGGTTCGGAATTTGTTATAGATAATAATAATAATTATATTAATTATGAACCAAGATGTTTAGAACTAAACAATAGGAAATATCCTTTTTCATTATCAAATAATATTATTTTACCAGAAAGATCTATTTCAGATATCTTTTTAATTATAAAAAATCCAGAAATAAAAATCGGATATATTCCACAAATTTTAGTAAAACCTAGAATATTTCTAGGAAACACAGTAGTAACAAAAGACAAAGTTAATGTCATGTACGAATAAACACTGAAATTGTCTTATCATGAACATTGAAGAACACAAAGAAAATCGCTGCCTGTCTTCCATGTAATGATGGTTCTTGGAAAATTTAAAGTAAGATTATAAGCGGCGGAGGCTATCCCTAAACTCAGAGAAGGACGAGAGAAGCTCGTCTTCCCTTTAATTATTTTTGTGGGTTGGTACCCCTACTCTTGACTGAGAGTTGGATCTCGACGTACGGACGGGCGAATTTTGGACGTTGATCTGGCTCGTGCCAGGTCACTCATTAAACTGCTAAAATTGACATTCGTCCGATGCACGTTTATAACTCATAGCTTGGGAGAGTTTGGTAGAGATATTGGCAAAACTGCGGGATTTTGGTTGGGAAAGAAAGGATATGCTATATGGCTTTCAGCTTGCATTTTTGGTGTGTGTGGGAAATTGGTATTGCTAAATGCCTTACTTAGTTTTTGCACCTAAGAAGCAGGAGACTCGTCAGCACTTTACAGAAGTAAGGTTCTTTGAACTTTTTCGTATTTCAAAGTAAACTTTGAGTTTCAATTTGCTTGCGAACCGATACAGGTCGAATTTTCAACTCGCACGTAAGTATTTATTATTTCTAATCCTTAATTGCGCGAAATAGGCATTTGGCGTTGCCCTTTCGCTGCGTGAACGCATGGTATTGTTTGATTTTCACTACATGTTCACGCTGTCAGCCTACACGCCTGTCAATATGTATAGCAAGAAAAGGAACAGACTTATGTGGCAATAGGGTGGAATGAAGGGGAGAAGAAGATAGTAGAGCGACTGAGGTACAATGAACTATAGCCGCGATCAGCGTGCATGGCTTGTTTGCGTGTGATAAGAATATGTGAAGGACGAAGGAGGCAAGATAGCGTGTGAAACCTGCAGTACAGCGCGGGTGTGAGCGTGGTGCTCTTGCGGTTACATATATGTATGCTGATATGTTGACCATAGTCGCGCTTTTCTTCCTTCTGGTTATAAATGATTCTCTGTTGGAGAACAATTTTAATTTATAATTAAAATTATTTTTGTGAGTCTTTGCCCTCGATCTATCATTAAACTTGATAATGCGGCCTCAGCAATAATCTCTTAGGTTACAAGGGAGCAGAGAGATTTTGTAACCCGTACCGAGACTTAAACCAATGTGGCTCGGAATAATATTACGAATCACATTAACTAAAAAGGAATATACTTCTTGAATTCGCTCTTAACAAACCACACCGGAATTTAACCATTTTGTCCCTGAAATCTAGGGTGAATTACGCATGAGGAGGCCCCGACTTTTTCCCTTTTATTTCTTCATTTTCAGGCTATAATTTTATAAGGCGGAGGAGGAAAAAAAGAGAGAGAGATGCAAGGATCGAATTAGAGTTTTCTTTTATCTTTAATTTTAAAAGTTTTGATTTCGGTTGCATGCTTTGTTTCTATTTTTCTTACTTCTTGTTCCAAGATCTGCTTCGGTTCCATTGTTTTAGGTTAAAAATGATTTTTTAACTGGAAATATAACTATTCCATTATTTGTTTAAAATTTGTCTTTTTTGATAGAAATTTAATCTCGTTAATTAAGAATTCATTGGTTTTTTCGAAAATTGGTTGAAAATTTATTTTTCATACTGAAAATTTAACTATTTTATTTTTGGTTAACAGTTTATCTTTTTAGTTGAAAATTCATGTATTTTGTTAAAATTTTTTTTTTTTGGTAGAATATTTATCGGGTGGGTCATAAACTTCACTATTTGGTTAAAAATGCCTTTTTGTTTTTGTTAAATATTGATAATTTCAGTTCCAAATTCTTCTGAAATTAAAAGCTCTAGATTTTTAAAAAATATTCTAGCTTGGAGTATGTTAAGATTAAGAAAACTTGAATTCTTAAATTCTTTTTAAAAAGACATCAAATTTTTCATTATTATTTTGAAAATACTGAAATATACGAAAAAAGTAAAAAAATGTTTTAAACTTTTGTAATGTTTGTTTTCACTTTGATTTTTTTGTATTACGTACATCAGGAAATTTAATCAAAATTATGCTCGATTATTTTTTTCTCTAAGTATTTAAAACTACTAGATATATCTAAAAGTAGTAAGCAATAAGAAAAAGTCGAGTGCAGAAACGCTTTAATAATCTTAATGAAAAAAAAATTTCTGCTATATAAAAAATTCGATGAAGCACAGTTTTCAGTTGATCAAATTCTTCTATATTTCCTTTTTTATTTATTTTTTAATGTGAAATAATACTTCCTAAACAGTAATTTAAAATGTTTGCATCAAAGGAATTAATTTAATTTTTTTGAAAAAGGGCTCTATACATTTTTTAAATATTTAAAACGTTTAAAAAATTATTACAAAGTTATAAGCAATAAAGGAAAGATGAATGCAAAAACGCTTCAGAAACCAAAATAACAAAATACCATTTTAGGCTTTACAAAACCTTAATAAAACACAACGTTTTCAATTTATCCAGTTCTTTTATTACTTATTGTCTGAAATTTGGATAATACTTCATGAACAATAATATAATATATGCAACAATAAATTGTGTTCAATTTGAATTTTACCTGCTTGAAAAAGGCTCGATTCTTTATTTTTGTTTTGAATGCAAAATACTTTAAAGTATATCGCCCGAAAAATATGATCCAAAGAAAAGTCGATAACAAAAACTTTTAGGTTGAAAGCTATTGAGTCCATTGTCTCGGGATAATGTTTTCAAAATAAATATTTTCTCAATTAAACATTAATTAATTAATCATTTAGTTGGGAAATTTATTATTTCAAACCAATCATTCTGAGAATAAGCCAAATTAGTATCATCCAACTTAAAATATTGGTATTCAGGAATATTGAGAAAAAAATGACGGTTCTAATTCTTTTAATTTCATGTTACCTATCGTGTTTAGTTTAGATTAGTTTATTTCTTCCTAATATACACTTTTTGTATTTGTACATAAATCAAAGTTCTTATTCTACATTTTTTTTAATCGATACATTTCCTCTGCACTGCATTCCAACATATTTACTTTATTTTTTAGTATACGTTCGCTTCTTCGCTGTTCGTATCCTCATTCGCGACTCTAACTTTCCTTTTGACTAGTCTCTTTGGCTAAAGTTTCTAAAGCTCTTGCATATTTGAACACCCCGGGACTCGGTCTTTATTTCAGATTCTGGCGATAGTGGTCAGTAAAATCTGTATGCTCAGACCCCTACCAGTCATCAACCACTTATCCACATTTCCAAATAGGGTTTCCCCACATAAGCGGCAAAGACAATTGCCTTTATAGATCTTATTTCCTGGCTTACCCACATTCCCACATCTTAGTCTAGCCCACTGTTCCTCATCTATTCCTTTGATATCTTTCGGTTCCCAGTATTCTTCCCTCTCTATCTCATCTATTATACTTTTGTATACCTTACAAAAATTTTAATGATCAATTTTTTGCCAATCGGACTGGCAATCTGGTGCCACTTACTTCCAAACCCCTCTTTCTAAGTTCCGTGACACATCTTCTAAATCCCTGCCTTCCCATATCATACCCAATGTCTCGCTATCTTCTACTTCTTCTAATGCTGCCGCTAATTCATTTTCCCAAGGCTGACGGATTACCGTTTATGCAGCCTGTTATCTCCTCCACCAGACAAATTTTTGGTAACCTATCTTCCTCCATTTCTAATATTTCGTAAAGATTAAAAAGATTAAAGTTACTCGCCCTTCTTCTAGTCTCAATTCCCGCGCTTTTTCTTCCTGACTCAATTTTCCAGATGTACGCAGGGGTATTTCTATCCAATCTTATAATCATTTTTATATATCTACTCTGTACTTTCTCTTTTTTCTTCCCATCTCCTCTATCCCCGTATTTCAACCCCGTACAACGCTCCTGCCTTTGCCAATATATCCAGTATGTAAAGAGTTCTCTTTCAAGTGTTGATTCCTGACCTTTTCATCACTCCCCACGTGCGTTGATAGATTTTTTCGCGTTGCCTGCCAGGCCTCGTAGGTGTTTGTGGAAGGATCCACCCGATGAAAACAAAAAACCTAAATATTTAAACCTGTCTAACACTTCGAGTGGTTCTCCTTTAAATTTCCATTGTTCTCCAGATTTCTTCCTACCTCCTGTCTTAAACACCATCACCTTGGTTTTTTTGACCGTCACTTCTATATATTCTGATAAACATATCGCTTCAGCGCCAACCGCGTGATCGGAGACGATCGCTAAGTCGTCCGTAAATTTTAAAGTAAACACCTTCGAGTTCTCAATTACGTTTCCTCCTTCATATCGTTTGGTCCACTCTTCATGTATGTCGTCCTAGAAAATGATAAAGAGAGTCGGGCTTAAGGTGCATTCTTGTCTAACCCCTATATTTGTTCTAAAATTCTCTGAGATTCCCGCTTTAGTTACTACCTCGTTAAAAGTATTCCTGCAAATGCTCTTGATCATATCGAGCATTCTGCCACTGATTCCTACCACTTTTCCTCTTTTCATTTTTCTAATGCATTCACAGAATTCTTTAAACTCTATTTTCCCATTAAGTCCCTTTTCCGTGTATATAGATGTTCTCTACTGTCGATTGGAGCTCCCTCGTTTTCAGTCTTAGTCCACCTACCCTCTTTGTTCCTATCTCTCGCTGATTCTTGATTATTCTGACTTTTCTCACACTCATTTCCTAGTTGCTTTTCAAAATGAGTTTTTGATTTTTATGAGTTAATGTCTTCCCCTTTGACGCTCCCTTTGGCCTTTGGTCTAAATTTACTAATTGTGTTTTAAAAATCGCCTGATTGTCTACTTTTCTCCACCTCTTGCCAATGTTCTTCTTTCCTGTGTCACCTTTTTTCCTTTCATGAAGTTTTTAAACAATTTTTTTCATATACCCATTTCTCCCGCTCCGTTTCCCCCTTTAACTTTAGAAATATTTTTACGGTTTCCCACGCTATTTTCTTCAGTTCTTTGCAATCTTTATCGAAACAGTCCACCCTTTTCTTAAAATTATTACTGTGGGGCTTAACCATCCTTACCATACCTACTTCTTGTGCTGCTTTTCTTCTACTATCAATTATTATCTACCATCTGTCTTCACTTGCTTCTTTCTCTACTTTCGTTCCCCATAGTTCTTCCATATTTTTCCCTAATTCTTTCGATTTCCCTTTGTCCCAAAATAGTTTTTCCTACTTCTTTATATACTGTCCGTTTATGACCGGTAGGTGGTCCGACTTGATTGTCGCTTCAAATTTTATTTCCGATTTTGGGTTCACCTCCTCGTCTTCTTTTAAAATAACTAAATCAAAGACTGATCCCCCTGTATCGCAAAAGTGCGTGAATCTGAGTACAACCATTAATGATTTTTAATCTGTGTTCTTCACAAATTTTCAAGAGTTTCTTACCCTCCGCGTTCACCAACCCGTCCTCCGAGTCTCGCAGATTTTCATTGCCATTCTCATACTGGATCTGTAGACTTTGCAAAGACCTCTACGTACTTTAGAAATGCCTTCATTGTTAAATACAGTTACAATTTTTAGTACGTTCGATTCAAATCTTAACTTATTGTCACTAATTACAATTCCGTAGTTCCATTCTTTACACTCCTAATTGTCTCCCACCCAATTTTTCTTAATTCCTATTTGATGCCCTCCCTTTGCTCTCCCCTTATTTTGATTTTTTTCTGACGGTGCTGTTATCCAAATAAAATATTTTTCTAGCTTTTTAACAAATTGTTTTTCCGGCTCTTTCATCAACCAAGTTTCTTATAGTGCAATTAATTCAAAACCCTTTAAAATATCCCATACCTGTCTTAACTTATTTGCTTTCGAAATATTCCATGACACACCTCTGATATTCTTAGGCGCCGCGGATTCGAAAAAAATTCTTGCTGGGTCCCGTTTCTTCCTCGTCCCACAAAAACCAGTCTTCACCAATTTTCTATTACATGTAGCCCGTCATTACTGCTTTTTCTTCTTGTGCTGCTTCCTCAGCTACTCTGTTGATTCACATCTATATTTGAAGCTCTCTGGCGGGCAAGTTGTCCACAATCCAGATGCTGGTCCCTCTGAATTTGGATTTTCTTCTCATTATGGACATTTTGTCTCTCCAAGAATGCAAGGCCACCAGAAACTCTCAATTGTTGAACCTCATTCCTTTAACCAGTACTAATACTCGAATTAATTCCCATGTTTCCTCCTCCCATTCACATATTCTACACTTTTTGTTCTCTTCCTTTTCCCAATACCTCCCCTCTCTTACCTCGTTTCCCAGTCTAAATCTTGCTATTCTGGTCCACCTTCACTCTCCCTATCCCTTTTCTAATTACGTTAGTAAACCTCCCTTTTTTATCATATTATAAAACTTATTGTATTTTGATTCTGTCCTATTTTCCAATTTTTCATAGTTTACTCCAGTCCCGTGCTCCAAGTCTCTAGCATTCAAGAACTCCATCCTTTCTTCTTCGCATCTAGTTAATTCTTTCGCCCTCCCCCTTCTCTCTTCCACCTCCACCAAACACTTTCTCGCCAACTCCCCTCCCTTTCCCTTTCCCTCAATAGTTTTCCTTTCTTTCCATCCTCACCTCTCTGCCCCATAACTTAATAACGGCAAAACCAGCGTATCAAATTACCATATTTCCCTTTTCCAATTTTTTTGAACCTTCTTTTTCCGATTCCACATATCTGTTTCATTACCCCTGCTGCCTTTCTTATTCTTTCTCTTATATGAACTCTATGATCTCAATTCTTTTTTATAATATATATCCCAAATATTGAAACTTTTTCACTTCTTCTATCTTTATTCCCTTCCATTTCCCCGTCCATTCTTTCTGTATCCCCCCTCCCATTGTGTCAAATTTTTCATAAATTCCCTATCATTTCTCTACAATCCTGCTATATTACAGTAACATATCTTCCATTCTTCTCTAAATTCGTTTTTTGTCTCTTTTTGCCTCTTACTATTGATTATTTTCATACCTCTCGTTCCTTCCTCCCCTAGTTTTCCTGCCCCTCATTTCTGACTAACTCTTCCCTTTCTTCATCACAGTCCGACCATACTCCGTCTATCTGTATCCTCCCATATTTAACACATGTTCTTCTTCCCATTTATCTTTCCTCTGCCGCTATTTTCCCTAATTTATACTGCATCTTCCTTTCTAGCCATGTCAAATCATCTTCTATTCTCTTCGAGCTGCCATATAATATCCTCTTCTTTGTTATTACTTGCCTCTTATGTTCCCACTTCCTTAGTTTCACCAGTACCATGTTCTCCCCTCGTCGTTCTTCTCTTCTTATACTTCGCACTTCCTCTATCCCTACCTTGCATCTCCTCTCCCTTTTTATTATTATCTTCCTGCTTCTCCAGTTTTTTCTCCAATGACATCTTGGGTCAGACTATATGTGTCATATGTATTTTTTTAGGCTGAACTCGAATCTATTTTTAGTTACGCTCTATCATGTCAGGATTTTTACCAAAACCCAAAAATATGTAAAAAAAACTATTATTTTTTAGACATACAACAAAAATAGGACAATAATTCAGGCTCACAAAGAATGAGTATATAATATAACACAATGCATTCAGAAAGTTTAGCCACCTACCTGTTTACCAACCATGTCCACCTCAACACCTACCCTAACCTTCTAACCCCCTAACAGCACCCCTAACAAACCACAAGTTGGCTAACTAACATCCCAGGGAAATCCCATTTTAGTCGCTAGTATTCTGTGATACAATTGAATTTAATACTACTCGAAACTAAGACACCTGACCCCTTACCAACAAATCCCAAGCCCCTTGCCTTTCATGATTGGGGTACTAAATAAAAGGGAGTCCCTTTGCATCTCACGATTAACCCACTCACCCATGTCTTTTACTTTCAGCGTTACCGAGGAACAACAGCGTGGACGTAGTAAAAATCTGTTCCCTTTGAATTGTTGGATCGCCGTGAGTCCCCTTGCCACTCACGATCGGGGTACTAGATAAACGTGAGTCCCTCGCCTCTCATGACTTCTAACCCTATATCTATTTTTTCTCTTCGAAGGATCGTCTGATCGATTTTCTTTCATGAGTTGATTTGGTATCCCTCTCAAGGGTCCAACAGTAATCTGACAGCATGTTTTTGTCCCAAAAGCCTTGGTAACGCCTTTCAATTTCTTTGAAATCTTCATGAGCGCATTCTCCTTGCTCTTCGCTGACAGCTCCAAGGTTTTCCGAGAATCTGTCTAAATGAGAATGCAAGAAATGAACTTTCAAGCTCATTATACATCCCAAATTTTTGAAGTTATTAGGCATATTTTTGACAATTTTTTTGATACTGAGAATCCTTATTATTTCCTAAAAGCTTAGTGACTACTTCTCTGAAACTTCTTCAAGCTTTCCTTTCTAAATATGCCATTCTTGTTTCAAAAACTCGATCTTTTAACAATTTTCGTATCTGTGGACCATCATACATACCTTCCTTAATTTTGGCTTCTGACAACTTGGGGAATTTGCGTTCGCAAGTAGATAAATGCATTAATATTTTCAGCTCTCATAGATTTTACAAACTGTTTTATTAAACGTAACTTTATGTGTAATGATGGTAATAATATTTTAGATTGATCAACCAATTATTTTAAAATAATGTTTTTATCTCCAGGCTTTAACTCTTTTCTTACTGGACAATTTTTTTATGTAGTGCTGTTTACGATCGTGACTATCCCATTCGAAAATGAAACAAGGATACTTAGTGAAACCACTTTGCTGTCCTATAATAATGGTGACAATCTTTTGGGACAAAAATGTGCTGTCAGATTACTGTTGGACACATAAGAGGGATACCAAATCAACTCATAAGAGAAAATCGATGAGACGATCTTTCGAAGAGAAAAAATAGATATAGAGTTAGACGTCGTGAAAGGCGAGGGGACTCACGTTTATCCAGCACCCCGATCATGAGAGGCAAGGGGACTCCGGTTTATCTAGTACCCCGATCATTGAAGGCAAGGGGCTTGGGATTTGTTGGTTAGGGGCTAGGTGTCTTAGTCTTCGAGTAGTATTAAATTCGGTTGTATCATGGAATATTAGCGATTAAAAACGCATTTCCCTGGGATGTGGGTTAGCCGGCTTGTGGTTTGTTAGGGGTGCTGTTAGGGGGTTAGAAGGTTAGAGTAGGTGTTGAGGTGGACTTGGTTGGTTAACGGGTAGGTGGCTAAACTTTCTGAATGCATTGTGTTGTATTGTATACTCATTTTTGGTGAGCCTGAATGATTGTCCTATTTTCGTCGTATTTCTTCAAAAATAATAGTTTTTTTCTACATATTTTTGGGTTATGGTAAAAATCCTGAGGTGATAAAGCAAAACTAATAATAGATTCGAATTCAGCATAAAAAAATACATAAAAAACATATGCTCTGACCCAGGATCCAGACAACTTTTCTTTTTTTTTGTAAACCTGTATTTGCCTTAAATTATATTGAATCCTCCTTTCTACCCATGTTAAATCATCCTCTATTCTCTCCAAGCTTCCATATAACATCCTCTTTTTTGACATCACTACCCTTTTATGTTTCCATTTCTTTAGTTTCACCAGTACCATTCTCTTCCCTCCGGTAACGTGCTATTGTTAACTCTTTTCTGGGCAGTGGTACATGTACGTGCTACCTATTTTCTCTTGGGGATGCATGCTTCGTAATTTAAAAAAAAATGGTGTAAAATTGTTTATTAATACATAGATATAAACAATTGAAATCCCAAAAACGCGTTTTTTTAATAAGTTCGGCTATACATATATTTTTTCAAAATTTTCGGCAGGCTAGTTTTTTCGAATTTTTTTTTTAATATTTCATAAATGGAATTTTCATTTAAAAAAATTTAAATTGTAACGCATGTGTAATAAAATATTTCTTGTGATACTATACTAGTGGAAAAAATTAAAGGATCAAAAAAAAATTCCGAATTTTTCGACGTTTTTCAAGTGGCTGTATTTCTCTTAAAAATGGTCGTACTGGAGTTAAAAAAAGCATTTTGAAGCGTGAAATTTTTAGTTTTGAGATCTTATAATAAAACAAATTTTCAAGCAACGTGTGCCGTGCAAAAAAGTTCGATACGACCACTTCGCGCTGAGATATCGATTTTTGAATAGAAAAGGATCATTTTGCGTTTACCCATCAATATCTCAGCAACCACTGATCGCACAACAAAATGAAAGAGGGTTTTGAAATCTTGAGTGCGTTTCCCACAAAAATCAAGAAAAAAGAGTGTTTGGTGGCTTTTTGGATAATCAGGCGCTAAATTGGAAATATCGAAAAAGCCACTAATGTTAAGTGTGCCTTTTACAGTTTAATATGCATTTTTATGGATACAAGTGTTTAAATTTATAGGAAACAAAAAATTTCAAAAAAAAGTTTCAAAAAGATTTTTTTTAATGACCGCCGGCATCAGCATTACCCAAAGCGTACCACATGGAGGTTGCCCAGTGGGATTTTAGCTGCTTGTGTGCGTGTGTGTGTGTGTGTTTCTCTAGGAAAAATGAGACCCGAAGGCTCATCAGTTCCTCCGTATTTAATGACTCCAAACGCATTCTCGAAAGAGTAATTTCAGTTCGTTTAATATCGAGTATTGCCACCTCTGTTCTCAATAACGGCTGCCAAGCGTTCAGCCATATTGATGCAGTGGGCGATCTGAGGTTGTGGATTGGTGTTCCAAATTTGCAGAAGTGCACGCTCTAATGCGGCCAAGTTCTGCAGATTTGGATACTCTGCGCAAACGACGACCCATTATGTCCCAAACATGCTCGATGGGGTTGAGGTCTGGACTCATCGGTGGGCGCCACAGCAATGTGATGTCATGTCGTTCAAAAAAGCGTCTGGCGATATTGGCTGTGTGTGGACGTGCGTTATCTTGCATAAGAATAAACGCTCTCTGATGTTGCCGTTTGCGCAGCACAACTGGTCTCAAAATTTAGTCAATGTAGCGCTGAGCTGTTACCATGACTGATCCACCGCCGTAGGCGACAATCGGACGAACAAAAATCTGGCGAAAACGTTCTCCACGACGACGCTAAACAAGAGGACATCGATCGCTCCCATGAAGGGAGAATCGGGACTCGTCAGTGAATAAAACATTTCCCCATTGTCTGAATGTCCAAGCCCGATGTGCGTTAGGATACGCTAAACGTGCTCGGCGATGTCTCATTGTCAACATGGGCACACGATTAGGATGTCGTGCATTTAACCCAGTTTCGCGAAGACGGTTGATGACTTTTCGGGAAGAAATGTTTCGTCCTTGGTGTCGCTGTCTTTTTCGCTGTTGTTGCGGTTGTACCCGATTTGGGATTTCCTTGCCACGATATTTGCATTGAGAAAAGGCTCACGTCGAACTTGTCGGACAATTGCCCGATCATGACGAACAGTCGTGACACGATGGCGACCTTGTCCAGGGCGACAATTGTATTGTTTCGTCTCCCGGTATCGCGCATACGTTCGAGATACGACAGATTGACTAACATCCATCCGGATGGCAACATCACGTTGGCTGTAACTTTCTTCAAGCAAAGTGATCAAACGAGCAACCTCCGGCTCTAATAAATGCCGTCTAACCATGATCGGATATCAAAATCAGTTTTTGATTTCTGCAAATTTATGAATTTTTGTTTTTGAATGCAAAAGGAGTCGTTTCGAAAAAAACTGTTTTTTTTAAGCATTGAAAGAGTTCACGAGAATTAACGATAAGCAACTTCTGAAAATAGATAGATCGAAAATAGTAGATCGAGTCCGAAATTCGATTGAGTATATCTACTTTATTTTAAATTTAATTAAAATTTTTATGCCGTTGAAATTTGAATATCAGAAAAATCATGAAATGCAATAACAGAAATGCGGTAAAAGTGGCAAATATTGTTCTGTTAAATTTGTTGGAGTCAACTTAATGTCAAAATTTTTTTTTTTGATAATTGTTTTTTCCCCTCCACACACACACAGCCACACACTCTCTTTGGAGAATGAGTTTGGAATCATTAAATACGGAGGAACTGACGAGCTTCCGTTCGCTTTTCAGAAATTGCTTATCGTCAATTCTCGTAAACTCTTTAAACGCTTAAAAAAACAGTTTTGTTCGATACTACTCCTTTTGCGTTAAAAAAAAAATTTAGCATTAAATTGACTCCAACAAATTTGAAATAACAATATTTGCCACTTTTACTGCGATTCTGTTATTGCATTTCATGATTTTTCTGATTTTCAAACTTCAACGGATTTAAAATTTTAATTAAATTTAAAATAAAGTTGATATACCCAATCGAATTTCGGACTCGATCTACACGCTTTTCAGAAATTGCTTATCGTTAATTCTCGTGAACTCTTTCAACGCTTAAAAAAACAGTTTTTTTTTCGAAACGACTCCTTTTGCATTCAAAAACAAAAATTCATAAATTTGCAGAAATCAAAAACTGATTTTGATATCCGATCATGGTTAGACGGCATTTATTAGAGCCGGAGGTTGCTCGTTTGATCACTTTGCTTGAAGAAAGTTACAGTCAACGTGATGTTGCCATCCGGATGGATGTTAGTCAATCTGTCGTGTCTCGAACGTATGCGCGATACCGGGAGACGAACCAATATAATTGTCGCCCTGGACAAGGTCGCCATCGTGTCATGACTGTTCGTGATGATCGGGCAATTGTCCGACAAATTCGACGTGAGCCTTTCTTCTATGCGAACATCGTG
Source organism: Druon quercuslanigerum (assembly GCA_010014905.2). Taxonomy (NCBI): domain Eukaryota; kingdom Metazoa; phylum Arthropoda; class Insecta; order Hymenoptera; family Cynipidae; genus Druon; species Druon quercuslanigerum. Next base: position 1,160 of record JAAAKG020087993.1, on the reverse strand, counting down.
GCAAGGAATTTCCCAAATCGGGTACAACCGCAACAACAGCGACAAAGACAGCGACACCAAGGACGCAACATTTCTTCCCGAACAGTCATCAACTGTCTTCGCGAAACTGGGTTAAATGCACGACATCCTAATCGTGTACCCATGTTGAAAATAAGACATCGCCGAGCACGTTTAGCGTATGCTAACGCACATCGGGCTTGGACATTCAGACAATAGGGAAATGTTTTATTCACTGACGAGTCCCGAATCGCCTTCAGAGGAGCGATCGACGTCCTCTTGTTTGGCGTCGTCGTGGAGAACGTTTTCGCCAGATTTTTGTTCGTCCGATTGTCGCCTACGGCGGTGGAACAGTCATGGTCTGGGCGGCGTTTCGTGAGATTGGAGAACACCTTTGGTGATTGTGCGCGAAAACTTAACAGCTCAGCGCTACATTGACCAAATTTTGAGACCAATTGTACTGCGCAGACGGCAACATCAGAGGGCGTTTATTCTAATGCAAGATAACGCACGTCCACACACAACCAACATCACCAGGCGCTTTTTTGAACGACATGACATGACATTGATGCGGCACCCACCGATGAGTCCAGACCTTAACCCCATCGAGCATGTTTGGGACATAATGGGTCGTCGATTGCGCAGAGAGTATCAAAATGTGCAGAACTTGGCCGCATTAGAGCGTGCACTTCTGCAAATTCGGAACAGCATTCCACAACCTCAGATTGCCCGCTGCATCTATATGGCTGAACGTTTGGAAGCCGTTATTGAGAACAGGGGTGGCAATACTCGATATTAACCGAACTGAAATTACTCTTTCGAGAATGAGTTTGGATTCATTAAATACGGAGGAACTGACGAGCCTCCGGGTCTCATTTCTTCTAGAGAAACATACACACACGCACACACGCACACAAGAAGCGTAAATCCGACCAGGCAACCTCCACGTGGTACGATTTGGGTAATGCTGATGCCGGCAGTCATTAAAAAAAATCTTTTTGAAAATTTTTTTTGAAATTTTTTTCTACCCCTATAAATTTAAACGTCAAAATCGTGATCCTTTAATTTTTTCAAAAATTCGATCGGATGAAACAAAAAAACGGCTCGATGGATTGAATTGAAACTTCGTGGGGTTCTTGTGGGCATATTGAACTGTAAAAGGC
>JAAAKG020087971.1:0-16467 GCA_010014905.2 Druon quercuslanigerum | reverse complement strand
AACAGAGAAAATAAACCACATTGCATGTATGTGATCATGAATATTTTAATGGAAAAACGGAGTGTCACACTTTGCATATGTGTGGCTCATTGGAAGGGTCACGGGGGTCAAATGTACAAAATAATAAATACATTTTTTTTAATTATATTTGGAGCTTCCGCATCCCCCAAGAAGTTAAACACGTATTTCCTGGAAGAAAAAAAACGTTTTAGTCAATTTTATCCAGATTCGCCAAATTCAACAAAAAGTAGCAAAGGATACCAATTCGAAAAAAGTGGAGATCTGGTTTAATTTGTAGAAATACAAAAAATTATTAGTTTCAATAATTTACATTTGCTTAAACAATTTAAAATTGTTTAAAAATTCATGGTAAATATTCAAATTGTCCATTAGTAATTATAATTGTGAAAAGGACGAAGGGAATTGCTAAAAAATAACAATAAAACTTGGCACGTTTCGATGAAACCCTGGAACATGAGTCACATTTTTCGAAAATTCAAAATCTCCCCATGTTAATGAAGTGTTAATGAAGTAGAAAATGCAGAAGGCGGTCGTCCTTGGGTCGCTCCGTATCCTCAGAGTGCACGAGACTTTTTTCGGATCACCGTATTGATTCCGTCACAGACTGTAACCACAAATTTCACCATTTTCCACTTATAGTAACTTTTAGAGACTCTACAAAATAGGCTAGTGGGGATGAAATTAAAAAAATAATTTTTGATTTATATTTCATGGTTAATTGGAAAGAGAAATCAAAAGAGACTACTCGATATGCCTAACATTGACTATTCTGTCCAAAATTTATAAAAACGTCTCTTTCATGAAAAATATTGGCGGAAATATAGGCGGAACCTGTAAATAATATTTTTTTCGTTTTAGAAAAAAAATTAATTTTTTGTAGATTCGAACAAAGTTTGAAGCGATATATGCATGAATGTTCGAAGAAAGAAAAAGTATCAATGCATTATGGTACCACCCTACGTGACACCCATTATTTAATAAATTTCATATTCCTGATTATTCATGAAATTTGAAATCAAGAAAATAAAATAGTTTGCCGAACAACCTATCAAAATTTGAATTTATTGCAAAATTATCTAAAATGGAGTTGAGATTTTAGGTTATGATGACTCTGACTTGAATGTGCATGAGAAAAGTTCTAAATCCAAAAGTCCAGCTCTAGCACCACCTGTTGCCAGAATAAAAAAAAATCTAGTTAGCGATACGACAGTTGTTACCGGTAAAATAGAACATATTTACCAACAATTATTTTTTTTATAACATTTTTTTTCTTTCCCGACTTCACGCTTTGCTATACACCTTCCATTTACGTTAATTACTAACTCCCCAAAATTTTTTCGCTTTTTTTAACTTTAATTTTTAAATATGGGAACAAATTTCGATCTTGGGACTGGCTTGGTCGGTGGATTTGAGTGCCACATGCCCTTACAGCACAAAAATCGGAGTGTTTACTTTCGAGGAGACCAAAAATCAGAGACTCCATTGACACTGGAAAATTCTCAAAAAATTATTATTACAATTTCATATTTACGTTAAAGAGACGTTTATTTCAGAGGTTAAGGGTTGAAGCCCAAAAATCGAACTGGGTGTTTTCGAGGAGCCCAAAAATCAGAGACCCCATTAACACCGGAAAATTCTCAAAAAAATAATTTTTTGAAGAAGTCATATGTACGTGGTTGAGACGAGTTGATTTTAGACGTTAAAGATGGTAGAATAAAAATCGGAGAGGGTATTTTCAAGAAACCCAAAAGTCAGAGACTCCATTGACATTTGAATATTCTCAAAAAAATATTTTTTTAGAATTTCATACCTACGTGGTACAGAGGGGTTGATTTTAGACGTTAAGGGATGGTGCCCAAAAATCGGATTCGGTATTTTCGAGGAGCCCAAAAATTAAGGACTCCATTGACACTGGAATATTCATAAAAAAATATTATTTTCTTAGAACTTCATATCCGCGTGGTAGAGATAGGTTGATCTTAGACATAAAGGGTTAGAGCCCCAAAAGCAGAGTATTTATTCTCGAGGAGCCCAAAAATTAGAGACTTCATTGACACTGGAATATTCTCAAAAAGATAATTTTTTTAGTACTTAATATCTACGTGGTAGAGAGCGTTTGACTTTAGACGTTAAAGATGGAAGCCCAGAAATCGGAGAGTGTATTTTCGAGAAACACAAAAATCAGAAACTCCATTGACACGGAAATATTATTAAAAAGATTATTTTTTGAGAAAGTCATATCTACGTGGTAGAGTGTGTTTGATTTTAGACGTTAAGGGTTGAAACCCAAAAATCAGAGCTAGTATTATCGAGAAGCGCAAAAATCACAAACTCCATTGACACTAGAAAATTCTCAAAAAGATTTTTTTTACAATTTCATATATACGTGTTAGAGAGGGGTTGATTTTAGACGTAAAGTGTGGGAGCCCAGAAATCGATGAGGGTATTTTCTAGGAGCTCAAAAATCAGAATTTCAATTGAAATGGGAAATTTTAAAAACATTATTTTTTGACAAAGTCACATCTACGTGGTAGAGGGTTTGCTTTTAGATATTAAGAATGAGAGCCCAAAAATCAGAGTGGGTATTTTTCGAGGAGCCCAAAACTCAAATACTCCACTGACGCTGGAATATTCTCAAAAAGATACACTGGTCAACAAAATGTGACCTATGTGCTTATGGAATGAGATATGTTATTTTTTGAGTATTTTTTTTGTGCTGAATCCGAATCTGGCCTCCATTTCTCTGCAGCACGTCAGGTTTTCGAAATTGTTTGGATCCAAATTTTATTTGAAAAATTACAAATCAGGAGATAGAATGCGGTAAAAAAATTTTTCAATAAGAATCAATATATGATTTCGACGCATTTTTTAATGTCAAATACAACGGGGTTATTCTTTTCGTTTTTCAATGCGGAAGAAATTTAAAAAAAATAGGGTTCAGACTATCACCGTTCCAAAGACATATCTCATTCCATGAGCGCATAGGTTACATTTTGTTGACCAGTGTTATTTTTTGACAGAACTGTATCTGCGTGTTAGAGAGCGGTTTATATTAGACGTTAAGAGTGGGAGCCTAAAAATTGAAGAGGGTATTTTTGAGAAACCCAAAAATCAGAGACACCATTCAACACTGGAATATGCTCCAAAAGATTTTTTTTTATTATTGTATATATATACGTGGCAGAGGAGGTTTGATTTTACACATTAAGGGTGGAAGCCCAGAAATCGAAGAGTGTATTTTCAAAAAACACAGAAATCAGAAACTCCATTGAAACTCAAATAATCTCAAAAAGCTTATTTTTTTCGAATGTCATATGTACACGGTAGAGATCGCTTGATCTGAGACATGAAGGGTTGGAGCCCGGAAAGCAGAGTATGTATTCTCGAGGAGGCCAAAAATCAGAGAATCAACTGACAATGGGCAGTTCTCAAAAAAATTATTTTTTGCCAAAGTCATATGTACGTGGTAGAGGAGGGTTGATTGTAGACGTTACGAATGGTAGCCCAGATATCGGAGAGGGTATTTTTGAGAAGCCCAAAAATCAGAGATTCCATTTGACACTGGAAAATTGTCAAAAAGATTTTTTTTTTGACGAATTCAAATCTACGTTGAAGGGAGCGATTGATTCTAGAGATTAAGGTTTGGAGCCCAAAAATCGGAAAGCGTTGTTTCTAGGAGCCCAAAAATCAGATACACCATTGACACTGAAATATTCGAAAAAAGATTACTTTTTTGTAATTTCATATCTACGTGCTGGAGAGGGGTTGATTTGAGACATTAAGGGTTGAAGCCCAAAAATCAGAGTGGGTATTTTTGAGAAGCCCAAAAACCAGATACTCCACTGACACTGTAATATTTAAAAAAAGATTATTTTATTAGAATTTTATATCTACGTGGTAGAGATAGGTTTGTTCGTAGATATAAAGGGTTGGAGTCCAAAAAGCGGATTATGTATTCTCGAGAATCTCAAAAATCAGAGACTCCATTAGCACTGAAATATTGGCAAAAAGTTTACTTTTTTGGAATTTCACATTTACGTGTTATAGAGGGGTTGATTTCAGATGTTAAGGGTTGAAGCCCTAAAATCGGAGTCGGTATTTAAAGAAGCCCTAGAATCAAATAGTCCATTGACACTGGTAAACTCTCAAAAAGATTATTTTTTGACAAAATCATAATTACTGGGTAGAGAGGCGTTGATCTTAGACATGAAAGGATGAAGCCCGAAAAACAGAGTATGTATTCTCGTGGAGCACAAAAATCAGAGACTCCACTGACACTGAAAATTCTGAAAAAATTTTGTTTTTACAATTTCATATCTACGTGTTAGAGAGGATTTGATTTCAGACGATAAGGGTTGAAGCCCAAAAATCAGAGTGGGTACTTTCGAGGAGCCCAAAAATCAAATACTCAATTGACACTAGAAAATATTTAAAAAAATTATTTTTTCACAAATTCATATCTACGAGGTAGAGAGGGTTTGATTTTAGGCGTTAAGGGTTGGAGCCCAAAAATAGGAAAGCGTTCTTTCCAGTAGCCTAAAAATTCGAGACTCCATTGGCACTGGGAAATTCTCGAAAAAAATTATTTTTTGACATAAACATATCTGCGTGTTAGAGAGGGGTTGATTTTAGACGTTGAGGGTTGAAGCCCAAAAATCAGAGTGGGTATTTTTGAGGAGCCCAAAAATCAGAGACGCCATTGACACTAGAATATGCTCAACAAGATTATTTTTTTAGAATTTCATATTTACGCGGTAGAGCGGGTTTGATTTCAGACGCTAAGTGTTGAAGCTCAAAAATCGGAGCTGGTATTTTCGAGAAGCCCAAAAATCAGAGACTCCATTAACAACGGGAAATTCTCAAAAAGATTATTTGATTAGAATTTCATATCTACGCGGTAGAGATGGGTTGATCTTAGAAATAAAGGATTGGAGCCCGAGAAGAAGAGTATGTATTCTCGAGGAAAACAAACATCAGAGACTCCATTGACACTAAAAATTCTCAAAAAGTTTTGTTTTTACAATTTCATATCTACGTGGTAGAGATGGGTTGATCTTAGACATAAAGGGTTGGAGCCTGAAAAGCAGTGTATGTATTCTTGAGGAGCCCAAATATCAAAGACTCAATTAACACTGGAAAATTCTCAAAAATACTATTTTTTGACATGGTCATGTTTACGTGGTACAGAGGGGTTGGTTTTAGAAGTTAAGGGTAGAAGGCCCAAAATCGGAGTGGATATTTTCGAGAAGCCCAAAAATTAGACATTCCATTGACACTGAAAATTTTTTAAAAATATTATTGGTTAACAGAGTAATATCTACGTTAGAGAGAGGGCTTGATTTAAGATGTTGAGGGTTGGGTCCCGAAAATCGAAGTGGGTATTCTTGAGTAGCCCAATAATCAGAGTCTCCATTAACGCTGAAAAATTTTCAAAAAGATTACTTTTTGACAAGGTCATGTCTACGTAGTAGAAAGGGGTTGATTTAAGATGTTAACTTTGGTAGCCCAAAAGTCGGAGAGGGCATTGTCGAGAAACCCAAAAATGAGAGATTCCATTGACACTGAAATATTCTCAAAATGAGAGGGTTTGATTTTACACGTTAAGGATGGAAGCTAAGAAATTGGAGAAGGTTGTTTCCAGGTCCCCATACTTTAGAGACACCATTGACACTAGAATATTCGCAAAACATTATTTTTTTAGAATTTTATTTCTACATAATAGAGAGGGTTTGAATTTAGACGTTATGGATGAAAGCCCAAAAATCGTAGTAAGTATCTTAGAGAAGCCCAAAAATCAGAGTCTCCACTGACACTGTGAAAATCTCAAAAATATTATTCTTTAAAATGATCATATCTATGTGGTAGCGAGGGATTGAATATCGAGATTACAGGTTGGAACTCTAAAATTGGAGAGTTATGTTTCCCGAAGCCCAAAAGCAGAGACGCCATTGACACTGAAAAATGTTCAAAAAGATTATTTTTTAACAAAGTCATATTTACGATGTAGAGAGGGGTTGAGTTGAGACGTTAAGGGTGGTAGCAAACAAACCGAAAAGGGCATTTTCAAGGTGTCCAAAGATCAGAGACTCCATTGTCTCTCGAATATGCTCAAAAAGATTAGTTTTTTAAAATATTATATCTACGTGGTAGCGAGAGATTGATTTGAGAGATTAAGGTTTGGAGCCCAAATATCGGGTGGGTATTTTCGAGAAGATCAAAAATCAGAGACACCATTTTCTCTGGAATATTCTCAAAAAGATTATTTAAAAAAAATATCATATCTGCGTGGTAGAGAGGGATTGATTTGTAAGATTAAGGGTTAGAGTCAAAAAATCGGAGTGGGTATTTTCTAGGAGCTCAAAAATCAGAATTTTAATTGACAATAGCAAATTTTAAAAACATTATTTTTTGACCAAGTCACATCTACGTGGAAGGGATGGGTTGCTTTTAGACGTTAAGAGTTTAAGCCCAAAAATCAGAGTATGTATTTTTAAAGAGCCCAAAAATCAGAAACTCCATTGATACTTGAAAATTCGCAAAAAAATTATTTTTTCACAAAGTCATATATACGTGGTGTAGGGGGATTAATTTTATACGATAGGGTAGGAAGCCCAAAAATTGGAGAGCGTTGTTTCCAGGAGCTTAAAAATCGGAGACGCCATTGACACTGGAAAATCCTAAAATGATTTATTTTTTGTCAAAGCGATATGTACGTGGTAGAGAGGGTTTGCTTTTAGATGTTAAGAGTGGGAGCCCAAAAATCGGAGTGGGAATTTTCGAGTAGTCCAAAGATCAAATGCTCCATTGACTCTGGAAAATTTTCAAATAGATTATTTTTTTACAAAGTCATGTATACGTGGCAGAGAGTGGTTGATTTTAGACGTTAAGGGTTGAATCCCAAAAATCGGAGTGGACATTTTCGAATATTTCAAAAATCAAGTACTCCCTTGAAACTGGAAAATTCTCAAAAATATTTTTTTCCCAATTTCATATCTACGTGGTAGAGAGGGGTTTATTTTAGATGTTAAAGGGTAAAGTCCCATAATCGGACTGGGTATTTTCGATTAGCCCAATAGTCAAAGACCCCATTGGCACTGGAAATTCTCAAAAAGAGTTTTTTTTTACGATAACATATCTACATGATAGAGAGGGATTGATTTTAGAGATTAAGGGTTGGAGCACAAAAATTGGAGAGCGTTGTTTCCAGGAGCCCAAAAATCAGAGACGCCTTTAACACTGAAAAATTATCGGAAAGATTATTTTTTGTCAAAGGCATTTTTACGTGGTAGAGAGGGGTAGATATAAGAAGTTAAGGGTGGGGGCCTAGAAATCTAGGAGTGTACTTTCGAGAAACCCAAAATTCAGAGACTCCATTGAAAGTGGAAAATTCCTAAAAAGATTATTTTTTGACGAATACAAATCTACGTGGAAGGGAGGGGTTGATTTTAGTCTTTAAGGGTTGGATTTTCAAAAATCAGAGTGGGCATTTTCTGGGAGCCCAAAAATTAGAGACTCCGTTGGCCCTCGAAGACTCTCAAAAACATTTTTTTTTACAATTTCATATCTACGTTGTAGCGAGGTGTTGATTTTCGATGTTAACGGTTTAAGCCCAAAAATCAGAGTAGGTATTTTTGAGGAGCCCAAAAATCAGAGACTCCATTTATACTGAAAAATACTTTTAAAGATTATTTTTTGACGAAGTCACGTGTACTTGGTAGAGAGGGGTTGATTTTTTACATGAAGAGTTAGAGCCAGAAAAGCGGAGTATGTATTCTCGAGGAGGCCAAAAATCAGAAACTCCATTGGCACTAGAAAATTCTCAAAAATATTTTTTTCACAATTTCATATCTGCGTGGTAGAGAGGCAGTAATTTTAGAGATTAAGTCAAATCTAAGTGGTAAAGAGGCGTTGATTTTAAACGTCGCCCAAAAATCGGATTAAGTATTTTCTAGGAGCCCAATTATCAGAGACTCCATTGACACTGAAAAATTCTAAAAAGATTATTTTTTGACGAAGTCACGTGTACTTGGTAGAGAGAGGTTGATTTTTTACATGAAGAGTTAGAACCAGAAAAGCGGAGTATGTATTCTCCAGGAGGCGAAAAATCAGAAACTCCATTGGCACTAGAAAATTCTCAAAAATATTTTTTTCACAATTTCATATCTGCGTGGTAGAGAGGCAGTAATTTTAGAGATTAAGTCAAATCTAAGTGGTAAAGAGGCGTTGATTTTAAACGTCGCCCAAAAATCGGATTAAGTATTTTCTAGGAGCCCAATTATCAGAGACTCCATTGACACTGAAAAATTCTAAAAAGATTATTTTTTGAAAAAGTCATATCCACGTAATAGCGAGGGTTTGATGTAAAAGATTAAAGTTTGGAGTCCAAAGTCGGAGTGGGTATTTTCGAGGACCCCCAAAATCAAAGGTTCCATTGATGCTGGAATATTCTCAAAAAGATTATTTTTTGAAGAAGTCATATCTACGTTGTAGAGAGGGATTGATCTGAGAGATTGAGGATTGGAGCCAAGAAATCCGAGCGGGTATTTTGTAGGAGTCCAAAAATCAGAGACTTCATTGACACTAGAAAATAATACAAAAAATATTTTTTGACAAAGTCATATCTATGTGAAAGGGAGGGGTTGCTTTTAGACGATAAGGGTTAAAACCCAAAAAGCAGAGTGAGTATTTTTGAGGAGCCCAAAAATTAGATACTTAATGTATACTGAAATATTCTCAAAAAGATTATTTTTTTACAGTTTAATATCAAAAGGTACAGAGGGGTACATTGTAGACATCAAAGGTTGGAGCCCAAAAATAGGAGTGGGTATTAGTAAATATGAAATTGTAAAAAAATAATCTTTTTGAGAATTTTCTAGTGCTAACGGAGTCTCTGATTTTTGGGCTTTTGAAAAATGCCAACATCGAGGTTTAAGTTTTTCTAATGGGTTAGTGTTTTTGTGTATAGCGGTGGTTTTTTAGAATTTTTATTTAGTACATTCGAGCGCCCGAAATAAGCCCAAATTTCTATTGTTCTTTTTTTGGTATTTGTTGCATTTTAGAGCCCAAAAAAGCCCAGAATTCTGACGTGTTTGATTTTTTCTTTTATTTTTTATGTAGTGGAGGTGGGTTTCGTTTGCGGAGGAGCTAGGTTCATGGACCTAATTGTTGCGCTGGAAGTGGATTAAAGGCATAAAAGATGCATCGATAAAGGTAAATTATATTTTTTAAGTATGCACACATACACAGACTGGAAAATAATATAAATTACGGCAGTTACTTTTGTAACGATTAGGGGTGAAATACAATTAAGCTTAAAAGTACCATATATAGGACCACTATGGGAAATTTCAGAAGTGGGGGGCGGGCTTGGCCTGTAATATGAAGAAATTTGGAGTGGGGGGCGTCCTGTACTATGGGAAATTTGGAGTGGGGGTGACCTGCACTATGGGAAATTTGGAGTGTGGGTGACCTGTATTATGGTGAATTTGGAGTGGGGGTAGTATGTACTATGGGAGATTTGGAGTGGGGGCGGCCTGTACTATGGGAAATTTGGATTACAAATTTTACTAATTTTCAAAAAGTTGATCAACTTTAGTTGTTTTCAAAAACTTTACTGATCTCACTAATTTTCAAAATTATATTCGTTAAAAAAGTTTTAGACATTTTTTTATATTTTCCTTACTCAACTTTTTTAACGAAATTTAAAATAAATAGTTAAATCTAAATGACAGGTGTTTTAATTAAAACATTTTTTTTGTCACGTATGTTTTTTATTTATTTTGTTCTAAAAAAATTACATCTAGATTCTTAATTCTAACCATATAAATATAGGTACCTGAGAATCTTAGTAAAAAAAATACATCTAAATTCGATTCGATTTTTATTTCGTAATGAGCAAACACATCTGCCGCCTTATTTAGAGTCTGGAGCCTTTACCCATTTGAGTTTATACTTATCTAAAAGTCTTTTGTGAAAGGTTGTTTGGTGTTCCATCTATAGAGACTGGAGTTTCTACGTAGACGATGAAGATGTTGAGGAATAAGAGGTGGTATCCCGTAACTGTCAAAGTAGGTTCCTCTACCGGTGGTCATCAGTGGTGTGGTCATCAGTGTTAACCACTATTGCAGCTGGTCTTGTCCAGGTTTTTAATATTTGGTCTGCTGGGTACACACCAATCGTGGGCACTTGTAAAATCTGAATTGCCTGCAATATAGAGCGAGGCTTAGAATCAGTTTTTCGTCTAAAGATTCAGTCTTGACCTCAGCACGGTCTGGAACTGAATTCTTGGCTTTTATTGTTTTTCCGTACATAGACTTTTTGTTCGATAGTTTGCAGGGAGATTCTTCCTGTCGTTGTCTTCGAAGCCAATAACGCAGCTTCGTGGAATTGTTGAGAGCACATCTGAAGCGTGGGCAGTTTACTTCTTCTAAATTAATGATTTGTCTGCTGGTGATTTTCTGCAAAAGTGAGGCTTTTTCCCGATCACGTGTGTAATTATGTGATGCAGTTTTGGCAACTTTTTGAAGATTTGCATATCAAAACTTCAGTGGGATATCTCCATCGAACCATTCAATGCCATGATAGTGACAGGTTAGCCAGTTGTTTTGTGATTTTGCCCATGCAGGAAATTCAGAGAAGAGACATGTTGGTCGATAAATCCAATGGTCTATGTACTTATGATCAACTGTAACAACATCCCCTTACTTTGCTATACTTTTTCAAATAGCGGGCTTTTCTTGAAATCAAACTATATTTGGAAGCAAACTTTTCATATGCATAAAATGGAAGCGATTATTCATAAATATATATCTCCTGGCAGATTTCAGTCAAAAAGCTTTTTTTCCCTACAAAAACTCGAAAAATAATGCAAAATGGCACTTTTCTTAAATAAACGTTTATTGCTATACTTTTTCACATGGTGAGCTTTTCTTGAAATAAAATTATATTTGGAAGTACACTTTTAATATATATAAAACGGACATGATTATTGATCAATTTATCTCTTGGCAGAAATCAGTCAAAAAGCTTTTTTTTCATAAAAAAACTCGAAAAATAATGCAAAAATGGCTTTTTTCTTTATTAAATGTTTATTGCTATACCTTCGCACATGGTGTGCTTCTCTTGAAATCATATTCTATTTGAAAGTACACTTTTAATATACATAAGATAGAAGTGATTGTTGATCAATTTATCTCATGGTATAAATCAGTAAAAAGCTATTTTCTTATAAAAAAACTCGAAAAATAATGCAAAAATGGCACTTTTCTTTGTTAAATGTTTGTTGTTATACCTTCTCACATGGTATGCTTCTCTTGAAATCAAAATATATTTGAAAGTACACTTTTAATATACATAAAATACTAGTGATTATTGATCAATGTATATCTCTTGGCAGCTTATAGTCAAAAAGCTTTTTCTCATAAAAAAAAACTCGAAAAATAATGCAAAAATGGCACCTATCTTTGTTATATGTTTATTGCTATACTTTTTCAAATGGCGGACTTTTCTTGAAATCAAATTATATTTGGAAGTAAACTTTTATTATACATCAAATGGAAGGGATTATTCATCAATTTATATCTTCTGGCAGATTTGAGTCAAAAAAGCTATTCTTTCATAAAAAAAACTCGTAAAATAATGCAAAAATGGAACTTTTCTTTACTATATGTTTATGTTTATACTTTTTCACAATGCGGGCTTCTCTTGAAATCAAATTTTATTTGGAAGTACACTTTTAATATATACAAAATGGACGTGATTATTGATCAATTTATATCTTTGGCAGATTTCAGTCGAAAAGCTTTTTTTCATAAATAAAAGTCGAAAAATAATGCAAAAATGGCATTTTTCTTTATTAAATGTTTATTGTTATACTTTTCCACATGTCGTGCTACTCTTTAAATCAAATTATATTTTAAAGTAAACTTTCAATATACATAAAATGGAAGCGATTATTGATCAATTTATATCTCCTGGCAGATTTGAGTCAAAAAGCTTTTTGTTTCATAAGAAAACTCGAAAAATTATGCAAAAATGGTACATTTCTTTATAACGTGTTTATTGTTATACTTTTCCACATGGCGGGCTTCTCTTGAAATCAAATTATATTTGAAAGTACAATTTTAATATACATAAAATGCAAGTGATTATTGATCAATTTATCTTTTGGCAGATTTCAGTCAAAAAGCTCTTTTGACTTAAAAAAACTTGAAAAATAATGCAAAAATGGAACTTTTCTTTGTTATATGTATATTGCTATACTGTTTTAAATGGCGGGCTTCTCTGGAAATCAAATTATATTTGGAAGTAAACTTTGAATATACATACAATGGAAGCGATTATTCATTAATTTATATCTCTTTGCAGATTTCAGTCACAAAGCTTTTTTCCCATAAAAAACCTCGATTGATAATGCAAAAATGGCATTTCTCTTCATTAAATGTTTATTGTTTCACTTTTTTACATGGCGGGCTTCTCTTGAAATTAAATTATTTTTGAAAGTACACTTTTAATATACATAAAATAGAAGTGATTGTTGGTTATATGTTTATTGCTATACTTTTTTAAATGATGGGTCTTTCTTGAAATCAAATTATATTTGGAAGCAAACTTTGATTTTACATAAGAAGGAAGCGATTATTGATCAATTTATCTCTTGGCAGAAATCAGTCAAAAAGCTTTTTTTCCCTAAAAAAAACTCGAAAAATAATGCAAAAATGGCTTTTTTCTGTATTAAATGTTTGTTGCTACACCTTCTCACATAGTAGGCTTCTCCTGAAATCAAATTATATTTGGAAGTACACTTTTAATATATATAAAACGGAAGTAATTGTTGATCAATTTATCTCTTGGCAGATTTCAGTCAAAAAGCTTCTTTTCCCTAAAAAAACTGGAAAAATAAAGCAAAAATGGCACTTTTCTTAAATAAATGTTGATTGCTATACTTTTTCACATGGTGAGCTTTTCTTGAAATCGAATTATATTTGGAAGTGAAGTTTATTATACATAAAATGGAAGGGATTATTCATCAATTTATATCTTCTGGCAGATTTGAGTCAAAAAAGCTATTCTTTCATGAAAAAACTCGAAAAATAATGCAAAAATAGCTTTTTTCTTTATTAAATGTTTATTGCTATACCTTCTCACATGGTGGGCTTCTCCTGAAAGCATGTTATATTTGAAAGTACACTTTTAATATATATAAAATGGAAGCAATTATTAATCAATTTATCTCTTAGCAGATTTGAGTCAAAACGCTTCTTTTCCCTAAAAAAAACTGGAAAAATAATGCAAAAATAGCACTTTTCTTGAATAAATATTTATTGCTATACTCTGTCACATGTAGAGCCTTTCTTGAAATCAAATTATATTTGGAAGTAAAATTTTAATATGCATAAAATGGAAGCGATTATTCATCAATTTATATCTCCTGGCAGATTTGAGTCAAAAAGCTTTTTTTCCATAAAAAACTCGAATAATAATGCAAAAATGGCACTTTTCTTTATTAAATGTTTATTGTTATACTTTTCCACATGGGGACCTACTCTTGAAATCAAATTATATTTGAAAGTACACTTTTAATATACATAAAATACTAGTGATTATGGATAAATGTATATCTCTTGGCATCTTATCGTCAAAAAGCTTTTTCTCATAAAAAAACTCGTAAAATAATGCAAAAATGGCACTTATCTTTTTTATATGTTTATTGCTATAATTTTCAAATGATTGGCTTTTCTTGAAATCAAATTATATTTGCAAGTAAACTTTTAATATGCATAAAATGGAAGCGATTATTCATCAATTTATATCTTCTGGTAGATTTGAGTCAAAAAAGCAATTCTCTCATAAAACAAAAACTCGTAAAATAATGCGAAAATGGAACTTTTCTTTATTATATGTTTATTGCTATACCTTCTCACATGGCGTGCTTCTCTTGAAATCATATTATATTCGAAAGTACACTTTTAATGTACATAAGATAAAAGTGATTGTTGTCAATTTATCTCTTGGCAACTTTCATTCATGAAGCTTTTTTTTCATAAAAAAACTCGAAAAATAATGCAAAAATGACACTTTTCTTTATTAAATGTTTATTGTCATACTTTTTCACGTGGAGGGCTTCTCTGGAATTCAAATTATATTTGGAAGTAAAGTTTTAATATATTTAAAATGGAAGTGATTAATTGATCAATTTATATTTCTTGGCAGATTTGAGTGAAAAAAGCTATTCTTTCATAAAAAACACGAAAAATAATGCGAAAATGGAACTTTTCTTTATTATATGTTTATTGCTATACCTTCTCACATGGCGTGCTTCTCTTGAAATCATATTATATTCGAAAGTACACTTTTAATGTACATAAGATAAAAGTGATTGTTGTCAATTTATCTCTTGGCAACTTTCATTCATGAAGCTTTTTTTTCATAAAAAAACTCGAAAAATAATGCAAAAATGGCACCTTTCTTTATTATATGTTAATTTTTATACTTTTTTACATAGCGGGCTTCTTTTAAAATCAAATTTTATTTGAAAGTACACTTTTAATATATATAAAATGGACATGATTATTGATCAATTTATCTCTTGGCAGCTTATAGTCAAAAAGCTTTTTTTCCCTAAAAAAACTCGAAAAATAATGCAAAAATGGCACTTTTCTTTGTATATGTTTATTGCTATACTTTTTCAAATGGCGGACTTTTCTTGAAATCCAATTATATTTGGAAGTAAACTTTTAATATGCATAAAATGGAAGCGATTTTTGATCAATTTATACCTCTTGGCAGATTTGAGTCAGAAAAGGTATTCTTTCATAAAAAAACTCGAAAAATAATGCAAAAATGGCACTTTTCTTTGTATATGTTTATTGCTATACTTTTTCACACGGCGGGCTTCTCTTGAAATCAAATTATAGTTGGAAGTAAACTTTTAATATACATAAAATTGAAACGATTTTTGATCAATTTATACCTCTTGGCAGATTTGAGTCAGAAAATGAGTCAGATACATAAAATGGAAGCGATTATTCATCAATTTATATCTACTGCCAGATTTGAGTCAAAAAAGCTATACTTTCATAAACAAAAATCTAAAAATAATGCGACAATGGCAGTTTTCTTTTTTATATGTGTATTTTTATACTTTTTCACATAGTGGGCTTCTCTTGAAATCAAATTATATTTCTAAGTAAACTTTTAATAAATATAAAATAAAAGCGATTAATTGATCAATTTAAATTTCTTGGCAGATTTGAGTCAAAAAGCTTTTTTTTCATAAAAGAACTCGAAAAATTATGCAAAAATGGCACATTCCTTTATTACATATTTATTGTTATACTTTTTCACATGGCGGGCTTCTCTTGAAATCAAATTATATTTGAAAGTACACTTTTAATATATATAAAATGGAAGTGTTTACTGATCAATTTATCTTTTGGCAGATTTCAGTCAAAAAGCTTTTTGTTTCATAAAAAAAAAACAAGAAAAATAATGCAAAAATGGCAGTTTTCTTTGTTATATGTTTATTTTTATACTTTTTCACATGGCGGGCTTTTCTTGAAATTAAATTATGTTTAAAAATAAACTTTTAATATACATCAAATAATAGTGATTATCGATCAATTTATATCTCCTGGCATATTTGAGTCAAAAAGCTTTTTGTTTCATAAAAAAACTCGAGAAATAATGCAAAAATGGCACTTTTCTTTAATAATTGTTTATTGCTATACTTTTCCACATGGCGGACTTTTCTGGAAATCAAATTATATCTGGAAGTAAAATTTTAATATACATAAAATGGAAGCGATTATTCATCAATTTATATCTCCTGCCATATTTGAGTCAAAAAAGCTATACTTTCATTAACAAAACTCGAAAAATAATGCAATAATGGCAGTTTTCTTTGTTATATGTGTATTTTTATACTTTTTCACATTACGGGCTTCTCTTGAAATCAAATTATATTTTGAAAAAAACTTTTAATATACATAAGATAGAAGTGATTATTGATCAATTTATCTCTTGGCAGTATTCAGACAAAAAGCATTTTTTTCATAAAAAAACTCAAAAAATTATGCAAAAATGGCACTTTTCTTTATTAAATGTTTATTGCTATACTTTTTCACACGGCGGGCTTATCTTGAAATCAAATTATAGTTGGAAGTAAACTTTTAATATACATACAATGAAAGTGATTGTTGCTCAATTTATCTCTTGGCAGATTTCAGTCAAAAAAGCTATTCTTTCATAATTAAAACTCGAAAAATAATGCAAAAATGACGCTTTTCGTTATTATATGTTTATTGTTATACTTTTTCACGTGGCAGCCTTCTTTTGAAATGAAATTATATTTGCAAGTACACTTTTAATATACGAGGTGTGATCAAAAAGTAAGCTGACTTTTCATTTTTATAAGAAAATATTCATTTATTCATCCAAAATGATGTT
>JAAAKG020087960.1:0-16468 GCA_010014905.2 Druon quercuslanigerum | reverse complement strand
CAAAAAAAATTGAAAAAATATATGTGTGGATTTCTTGATAAAATCTTTTTTTTATATTTTCAAACAAATTGTCGCTATTTTGTTCATTTTGAACATTAAAAAATTTTTTTCCATCTTTTTTCCAAAGGGAGAATTTTAAAAAATGCCATAAAAAGTGGAATATCCGCATTAAATCAAAAACTGTAAAAGTTTAAAGAAATTTTGCTGCTCCTTTTTAAATAGACTTTAAAATTCAAATACAGTAGAACCTGAAACCGGATTGGTTACCATTGGCGCGCTAATTTAAAATAATTAATTGCACACGAAATTGTTTGCGACAAATAACAATTGTAACATTGTTAAAAATAATTCTTTGATCACACAACAGACTTATAAAGTAAAAGGTAAAATAATTAATTAATTTTACTCCTTAGAAATAAATAATCAATTCCAAATTTAAAGGAAGGAATACCTTTCTTTATCAATAATAAGAATTTAAAACCATTTTTAATATATTTATACCCTTTGCAATTCTTATTTGTTGTTAGCAATTGTACAAAAATCAAAATAATAATTTATCATTTTTAATAACCAAAATTGGAAGTACTGCAGTCTCTCTGTGTCGAAGCGAGCCCGTTTCGCTATGTAAACGTGTGTGCTTTCTGCTTGAGAGTGAACTGAAGCAACGTCGTGATAGCAGTAAAATAATTTCGTAGATTAGCTGCAGGATTCCAAATACATATTTTTTTACTTTTTTTCATTGGGAATGTAAAATTCGAATTTTTAAGTTCCTAAAGGAGTTTTTTTGGGTTCACTGATTTTAGTTGAAAAGAGTCCGACGCTCCCAAGATTTTTGGCCGGATACCGAGTGTAGGCCGTCTAAACATAGTAGAATTTCTATTTTTGTGAAAGCGTCACTATACACGCGCATTGCAGCCAGTGTACATATATTCGCAATGTCCCCAAAGACGGATATTTTAGAAACTGACAGGATTATTTACAGCTTCGAGAATGCTACGTTTGTGAACCTACAATAGCAAAGGACACAATTTCCCATCAAATTTCAATTATTAACTAACACTTATTCGTATGTATATTTTTTCATATTTACAAAAAAAGTAATAGATCAAGACGTTCGAAATTGATATTCAAAAAAAAATTAGCCTTTTCTCGTCTGAGAACAGTGAAACCTCGCGATCATTTTGGCACCAAAATGAAAAAAAAATCGTAGCCAAATTTCAGAATACTCGATTAAAATTTTTTTTTGTGGAAACAATACTGAAGGTGTGAATGACTGGCATTAAATCTTTATTTTAGCACCTAAAAAGAATTATGTAAAATTTTATTATATAATCAAAGCCAAGCGAGTGCAGCAAAAATATAATAAAAAAATGTCCCTAACCAAGTTTTAATTTTTATGTAACAAAATTATATGTCTGTAATACATTTTAAACACTTTATGTGACGACAGTTATAATGAATTTTATAAGGGGTCATCCAAAATTTTCCTTTATTCACTAACCACTATTTTCAAACAAATAATTGAATTTTTAACTCAAAAAGATCAATTTTAAACTAAAAATGAAAATTTTTAATTTTTAGTTAAAATAATTAATTTTTCAACCAAAACGAGCAATTTACAACAGGAGAGTTAAATTTTCAAGAAAGAAAGATTTTTCAAACAGGAAAAAATTATCCAAGATGTTGAGTTTTTAAACTATTACGCCTAGGAAAGTAATAATTTTTATAAGGGGTCATCCAAAATTTTCCACTATTTACTAACCACCATTTTCAACCAAACATTTTAATTTTCAACTCAAAAAGATAAATTTTAAACTAAAAATTAAAAATTTATATTTTTAGTTCAAATAATTAATCTTCCAACCAAAAAGAGCAATTCAAAATAGAAGAGTTGAATTTTCAAACAGAAAAAAATGATTCTAATAAGACGAATTTTTGATAAAAATGTTAAATTTACAACGAAAAAATATGCATTTTCTAACAAAAAATTGAAATTTAACCCAAAAAATACGAATTTTTAACAAAGGAGCTACAGAAGAATTTTCTACAAAATATTAACATTTTTAACCAAACAGTTGAATTTTCTACAAAAAAGGCAAATTTTCAACTAAAAATGATACATTTTTAATTAAAAAGAAAATAGTCTAATTTTCAGTTAAAGAAGCAATTTTTAAACTAAATAAAATTAATTCTTAACGCAACAATTAAATTTCTGAGCAAAAAAAAAATAAATGTCTATACGAAAAAATTTAACAAAAATGGAATAGTTAAATTTTCAATTGAAAAAAAATAATATTTAATAAAAACTAATTCTCAACCAAAGAAATAAATTTTTAACCAAAACGATTGATTTTTAACAATATACATGAATTTTCAACAAAATATTTTAATTTTTAAACAAATCTTCAACGAAAAGGTGAATTAATCACGAAAAATACTAATATTCTACCAAAAATGATAAAGTTTTAACAAAATTCATAATTGAGGAATATAAATGTTTAACCAAACATAGATTAGTTGAATTATCGTAGAAAAAATTAATTCTTAAACCAAAGAAATTAATTTTTAAGCCAAGGAAATGAATTTCTAATCAAAAGGATTAATTTTTAATAAAATACATAAACTTTCAACAAAAAATTCAAAGTTTTAAAGGAGTTTTAAACCTAATAATTTAATTTTTATCCACAGATCTTAGTTTTCAACGAAAAAAGTAAATTAGTCAACAAAAAGATGAAATTCTACCACGCAAAAGCCTCAGTTTTAACAAAGTACATACATGTTCAAACTAATAGTTTAAAAAAGTAATTTTCAATAAGAAAGTGATTTTCAAACCAAAGAAAGAAATTTTTAAACCGAAAAATGAATTTTCATTAAAAAAGACGAATTTAAAAAAAAAAGTAAACAAATTTACAAGGAAAACGGTAAATTAGTCAAACAAAAAATTAATTTTTTATACAAAAGAGAAAGTTTTATAAAAAGGCAGAAATGTTCAACGAAATAGTTTAATTTTCCACTGAAGCAGATAAATGTTAAATTAAACATGGAATATTTAAACTTTTAGATCATGAAAAATGATAATTTACAAACAAAAATATTTTAAAAATTCTTTAATTGTGAATAAGAAACATGATTTTTTAAAAGAATGCTAAATCGTCCCTAAAAAATTAGTTTTTAACAATGTAGTTCCACTTAGAAAGTTGAATTTTTAACAAAAAAGTTTTTCAGCCCCTATTCACGAATAGCGAAAATCTTAAAGATTTTATTAAATAGTTATATTTGCAGCAGAAAAATCCTGGAACCTGGTCTTAATCCAGAAATATATGGAATTACTATAAAGTTAAAAAAATTTTATTGAACCGTTTGCATAGTAAGTTTCGGCTTTCAAAACAATTATTTCAATGTAAATAATGCAATGAAAATGCATAACAAAATTAAATTTAATTAATTGCAAAAATACCATTTTGAATGTTATTTAACAATAACTTAACTTTTGCTCACATTAAATAGAAATAGAAATACTGTAGTAAGGTCTAATGCGATTAAATAAAGAATTACATTCTAGATCTTGATTTTTTCTCGCCTAAATGTTACAATTTTCTTACGCCTGAACTTTAAGAATAAAGTTTTTAAATAAAAAAAAACAATGTTATACACGCATGTGAAATATATGTCCAGAAAACGCAGTAAATAGAATCTTTTAGAAAATTCAAATCAAGTTCAAATAGTTATATTTAATTCTACTTTAAATAATATTTCCGAAAATAACTTGAGAATGTATTTAAAAGATTTTTTTTAAATAGTAAAAAAATATTAAAAGTACAGTGTCGGATTATTACACATGTGGTAAGTTATATTTTTAATGATAAAAATATTCTGCTAAATTAAAAAAATTGTAAGTAAATTGAAAAAATAATGTCTTTCATATTGTATATAACTAGAATTTTCTCGGTATAATGGAATCTTCGGCAGCGATAACGTTTAATTAAAAAAAACATATTTTTGATTATATTTTGTTATATAATCTATAACATTATATTTTTTTCGAATTTTCAAAATAAAGAGTTTATTTCACTCATTCGCCACTTAATTGTTGTTTCCACAAATATATACCTAATAACCCCCCAAAATAATAAAAAATTAAGTTTTTTCAAAGACGGCTTCTAAGATTTTTTAAATTTTAATCTTAAAATAATCATGAGATATTACAGTAATGAAAACAGAAAAAAACCTGGAGGTGCAAGATGTTTTGGGTTGAGCTCATAATTTCTTGCCTTAAATTAATAAAATCTTTGGGATTAGAAATATTATGAGTTTATCAAATGTTACATTTTTTTCCAAATATCTTAATGTTTCTTAAATTAATATTGGACATAAATTATTTTAAAAATTGGAATGCTTTAGAAATATGATTTTATGTTTCATACGAAAAAAATTTTATTGTTTAATTTGGACGGTCCAAAGTTCAAATTTTACCATTTTTAACAATTTTAGATGAAATTACTGTCAACATGGTCTGCCTATTTTCCAGTCAAAATACATTTTTTACAATGTACAATTATATAGTGTTTAATTATTATGGATTTCAAAATTTCTAAATCTAAAATAATTTTAAGTAAAAAATTCTCTTTTTGTAAATATGAATACAAATTATTATATAAATTAAAGAAACTTGTGAATATTTTCCGTAGTAAAATTAGTTTTTTAGATTGAATGTGTTAGTCATTCCAGCAGTGGATTTTTTCTTGAAACCCTAGAACCTTGATCTCGAATACAGAGAATTATTTCTGATTTTATTTCAGAGAAACTACAAAATAACTGTAGGAACATGAGAATTCACTGGATCCTGAACCTCAGAAGCTGCTATCCAAAAATAAAATGTCAGCCGTATTGACGATCAGAAATAGGTTCCTTTCAGACGGATTTCAGTTATAGAATGCAGGCGTTTCATATTGCCTGCACGTATTGATCATCAAAACGAAACTTTACTAGAGCTCATAATTTTTTAATCTGACAACAAATGTCTATTAAGTAATATTCGTACTTGATATAATTATAAAATAAATAAAAAAAAATATAAATAAATTATACTAAAATGATAAAACTTTAAAATTATTATGTATTAAACAGTCACCCAGGATTCTTTTGAACAATTTTTTTGTATTTCTTAAATTAAATTATATTGAATCGTAAAATAGGTATTAAATATTTAACAGAGTTTGATGTTAATCTTTCAAAACAAATAATCGTCAATAATATAATAATAAATTTGAATAAATATTTCAAGTGTAATTAATAATTTGCTTGTATGTATTTCTCATTTTTAAATTGAGAGTTTATTAACCAACCTATTAATCAAATCAATAATGAGCATTTGTTTATCAATATTAAAATTAAAAGAGAATTAACATAAACTTGAAATTATTTTAAAAAAATGTATAGGTATAGTATTCAGTGAAAATGTTTGATCAATGCGAAGAAAGTCTGCATTTCTCAAGTGACAATATTCCATTGAGAATTTCGTTACAAAATTCTTGGCACGAGAAAGATATCGCATTCATGAAATTCGTACATAATAACGATTCACTGAATTGGTTAATCTTAAAATGTTAAATACACATGAATATAAGTTTTAAATCCTTCACTATATAGCAGTGTATTACAAAATGAAATTATTCGTAAAAAGAAAACTCTGTATTTATTTTGTTTATATGTTTACTATTCTCTGGTCGGGGGCTGGCCGGGCTCTGATCAGGCAAATTTTATGAATTATTTTTTCTGATTTTATTTAAAAATGGATGTGTATACAAATCCCGAATCGGGAAAAATGTTTAGTAAACATTTTCAAATAGAGATTTTAAGAAAATTATAAATTAATGACGGCAAAAACATTATAAAGATACTAAATTTAAAATTGTTTGAACTTTTGTTAACAAATAATAATATATTTTAAATAATATAATAACTAATATATAATATAAAAAGCAAACAACAAAAGTCTCGGAACAACGCGATTTTAAAATTAACTTATGCAATTTTCAAAATTTCTTAAAAATATATGATTGAAATCAATATATACATTTTAGTACCATCGATGAAGTATAAATTTCCGAAATTTACATTATGGTATTTTAAAAATCCCGCCGGAAATCTCACATATATTCCACGTGTAAAAATATAGGAAATATATAGGGAGAATATTTTTTTGACACTACAAATTTGAAGGTTTCATGAGTTCAGACTTACGAAAAATGAATTTCTGACATTCGATGACACTTTTTTAAATTCGAACTGTTGTCTTTTTTTCTAATTCTAAGTTCCATCTTCATGAAAAATTTTAAATATTCATAAAAAAATACATTTTCTGTCATTGTAAAAAGTTGTAAAGTAGTTTACAACAGGAAAAAATAAAATATTACGCGAAGAAAAATTGTAGTCGATTTATATTAATTGTTTAAAAATTATTTGATTTTTTATTTCTGTTAAAATTGTGTGTATTTTACATTTAAATAACGTCGTATGATGATAAATAATTAGAAAAAGAGAGTTTAAAATTTGGTACTTTAACTTTTCTGAACTAGCTCAAACTTAAAGGGACGGCTTTTTCACGAAATTTTCTAATTTTTTCAACTTACTAATGCAGTTTTATTTTCTATTAAAATTAAAGCTAACAATTTATAAAAAAAAATTTTACATATCGCGAACATCTGCTACATTTTTTTTTTATTTGGATTTTTCAAAATTTCGAATGTTGATGCAGAGATTGCAGTGAATTTTGTTTTGTTGTCTATGAATAATATGATCACCATGAAGTCAAAATATTTTACCTCTCACCCAAACTTTTGATTTTTTATATTTTTGATATTTAAAATAAAAAAATTTTATTCCTCAGGCGAATTTTATACATATGATTTTAGGCAAACTTTTTACGAAAAAAAGAGTAAAAAATATGTGGAAATTTATTTTCATAACAGTCAACTTTCAGAGGATTTTTGATACAAAATTGAAAAAATGATTAATTTAAAATTCATAGGAATTTAAAAAATTTAGAAAATCTATGTGCTGAGATAATTTTCAATTAAAAAAAGAACAGGTCTCTAATAAAAAATAACCATATCAATAACCTAAAAATTATTTATATTCAGAGCCATAAGGCCTGAGAAAATTTTTTTTATTGATCGCAATTAAAATCTACCAATCCATTTTTTTGCTAAGAGCAAATTTTTAAGGAAGTGATATGAGTTTAAAAAATATTCCGATTTTTTATTGTCACTCAAGTGACGTAATTTTTAATGTGTGCAGAAGAGGTTGGTGAAATCCGGTTAATTGTGAATACAACTTATTCAACGATTTACCTAATTTTGCATTAAATAATTACCAAGTGCTGCTAAAGCACATTATTAAACGTAACCGGGTTTTGCATAATTCATTAAATCTAAGTAAAGATTTCTTAAAAATAAACAAAAAAACTGGGGTCGCGCTTTTAAGTCTAAATTTTTAGCATAGAAATGAACACATGTTTTTTGTTCTTTTTAAATACAAAATGCTAGCGCGCTTACATATATGAGAGAATTAAAATTTTCGTACTTTTCTATTGAAGAAAAAACATACATATTAGTTTTAGAGAAATATCTTATAAATATGAATTATAGCTTATAAAAATGCTACAACTCACTTTGTGAGGGCACCAGAAAAATACATATTTTTACATTCTTATTCTTAACTGAGAAAATTTTTTTATTTATGCTATCAGAGTAAAAGCAATTAGTTATTTTTATTACAGTTTCCAATTGTATATAATATACATAATTAGTGAAAAATAAAATGTGCAAAACTGGAATTATGGAAATTAATATTTTTGACTAAGAAGAATAGTTAGAAAAAACTTAAATGAACTTGAATTGCAGGATTATCATCCAAACATTGGTATGTTAAACCTTTAAAGACTATTTTTTTGATACAACAAACGAATTTATTAGGAATTTCCGTACAGTGGAAAGACGAACAAAAACGGAGAAAAAGAAAGTTTTTGGACTGTTCGAAGCTCTGTAGAAATTATTAATGAATATACTGTGCCTTCAAAAAACAATATTATAAAGCACAAAAAAAATCGATGCATTAAAGAACATAGTGTCAAAAAGAAGAAGAAGGAATACATAAAGGTTGGCAAAACTTGAAAAAGAGCAGACAAGAAACGGATGAGATCATTTCAAAAGAAAGAAAAAAGACTCAGAACAAGAGCACAACAATTTTGAGGAATACCCGACCAAGAAACACAGGAGGAAATAATAATGAGAAACACGTGAAAAATTATTGCAATATCCTCCTCGATAAAGAAAATGAACCAGATTGTGATTTAACTGATTCTTTTTATAAGTTGTACGTTCTACCAACGAAAATAAGGAAAGCAATTCCGGGGAAATGATTTCCTGATTGAAGAGTTTTGCTCAGTATGATATCGCACAAACACGATCAACAGAAATTCTATTTATATAACATCAAAAAACAGGAGATGAAGGATGGATGTGTGTGAGCAAGTGGCTAATGCAATTAAACAATCCTTTTGAACCTAAAGTTACTTTAACTATTGATTGGGATTGGAATTTATATATTAGCCTTAACTTAAAAGAGAAAGTGGATAGACTAGCATTCTTGCTTACACGTAAAGGAATGACCAAGCTTTTTGAAGTCCCTGAAATTTCATTAGGGATAGTTAAAGCTCAAGCAGAAGCTGTGTTTGAATTCATTAAGGATTGGAATCTAATTGATCTAGTCACTTGAATGTGTTTCGACTTCACTGCCAGCATTAAGGGTAATGATTTTGGTGCTTGTACGATATTGGAAGACAACTTTGAAAGAAGAAAGAACTTTGCTTGCAGGCTTCACATACATGAGCTTGAGCTACTTCCTAAAGTAGCATTTCGTTCCGCATTGGAACCATCTACTGCGCAAAGAATTAGGTTGTTTCAAATATTTTCAGGGTTGGGACAGTGTTGACCAGAATATTCATCAGAGTGCATTAGAAGACCCAAGAGCTGCAGCTCTTCTCAAGACAGTGTGAGATGAACTAATTATTTTTATTAAAAATTAGTTACCTCATGCGTGTCTCTCAGCTATGTCATGATTACGAAAAACGGCTCCTACTGTCTTTAGGATTTTTTGGAGATGAAACTGAGAAAGGAATCAAAATAACTGCTCCAGGAGCATACCAACAAGCAAGGTGGATAGCTAAAATAATCTATTGTACAAAAAGTTTTCTGGACACTTGTGGTACTTTATAAGCAAAGTGCTCTTTTATTTATTGTTTTTTTATTTTGGTTTCTCTGTTTTGAGGAAAAAAGAAAATGGCTATTGTTTTGCAAAGACATGGCACTGCTAATCATCCTTGACGCACCCACGTGGACAAAAACACTCTTTTATAAAGTCAGCTGTCTGACTTTGTCAATAAAAGTAGTGCAAATCTCTTTCTGTCAAATAAAATGTTTTCAAAGTCTTTGGGAAAAGAATTCAAATTTTATCAAAACTCATGAGAAAGTGCAAACATTAAAGGTTGTCAATGACTTAGCTTAAAGAGGTGAAGCTCTCATACAAACATTTGATACTGTTCTTACTAAAGAAGAAGGTCAGACACTATTTTTTTCATAATATAAGTAAATAAAATATTTTTCTCTCCAAGAAATGGGTTTATTGTTTAACTGTATACTCATTCTAAATATAAAAAATATAGATAAATGATTTCATGTAACATGAGTAATCTGTTATTGTCCCTTCCTCACATCCATGCGCATTACTTTTTTTATCAAGTTTTATTGACGAAGAAACCATTCAAAAACTTGTCAAAGAATTTAAAGAACATATATATTTTGTCGGTGCCTTAGTTTCAATTTTTTCTTTTCATGTCCATTTAATATTTTTCCCCTCTTGTGTTAAGCAGGTCTAAGAATTTTATAAATCCTTAAAAAAATGTTTGGGGATAAAATTATACTTATATTTGTCCCTTACTAAGAAATCGTACTCTTTATGCCTTTTACCGGCGTTAAATGATTTTTTTAATCGGACACAAAATGAGATGCGGCACGACTGTCCAAAAATAAAAACAAGTTTTTGTGAACTACCCTAGTACCAATCCAACTTTTTAACCGAAAATGTTACCAACCAGTGGTTCTTTTTTTTAATGAAAATATTGTTGCCCTCCACGAAAGCCTGGGAAGTAAAAGAATTATTTAAAGCATGGAAAATCACTTTTACTCAAAGGAAAACTTATGAACTAATTTATGCAGTGATTTTTAATTGTAGAAGGTGCAGACTTTAGAATCTTCTTAAATTTGCCTATTTTGGAAGATCAATTAAATTTATTACTTGCTTAAAAAATATGTAAAATATATAAATATATATTAAATATTATCATTCGATATAAGTACAAAGTGTTAAGAACGTATATTTGAAATTTCTTCTTCGTAAGGTATCTTGAATTAATTATTTCAAATAGCTTACCCTATATAATTATAGCTCTTGGGGGAAATGTCTGGTAAATTTTTTTTGTTAGTTAAAATAATTGTATATGCTTTAAAAGACAATTATCCTCAGACTTGAAGAGAGGTTAAAATTAATTTTATTTATTAATTGTATTGTGTTTTGATTCTATAAGTATCCAAATGTTAAATCATCTAAAATGCCTGCCCTGAGAATTAATCTGCTTAAGAAATAAATTGTTACGTATTTTTTTCTTTTTTCCATACAAAATAGTTTTAAAGTTATATAATTAAAAATATCTTTAGCAATAGGGTAGAATATTGTATTGAAACAAACAAAGAAACACGCGTTCATGTAGAATAATTAATCCAAATTTATCATAATTAATTTTGTTAGCGACTGCAATAGGTCTTTTATGCATTATAATAGTAATTAATGGGGATTCTATAACCGCCTATGAATTTTTCTCGCTAAACCAAATCTTATGCGAAATTTAAATGCGAATTTTTCTTCTCTACACAAAAAGTTTTAGCTTGTACCATTTTCGAAATAAACCCAAAAATCTCGTTTAAAATTTACAGAGAACCTTCTTTATGATGTTCTACGGCTGTTAGAACAAATTCTTTACACAAAAGTTTTGATTATTTATTTACTCTAATAGCCATAGCACATCATTAACAATTTTTCCTGAAAATCTCAAAAAAAAGGTTTCTACTCTCTTACTTTGGATTAGTAAAAATTTTACTGATTAAATCAGTCTATTAACTTTTGACTAATATATTAATTATTTCATAATATTTACTAATGTAAATAGTAAAATTTTTTACTAATTAATAATTAATAATTACTAAATAGTAATAAAACCGCTAATTCAACATAACTCAATTAAATTACGCCATCATGGACAATAAGAAAAATTTATTATTTATTTGACATTGAAAGTGACAGTTCACAACAATATCTTCATCGAAATAAAATGTTTGTTGGTTTTGAATCCTCTTATAATACACAGAAAAAATTAGTCA
Organism: Druon quercuslanigerum; assembly: GCA_010014905.2. Lineage (NCBI taxonomy): Eukaryota > Metazoa > Arthropoda > Insecta > Hymenoptera > Cynipidae > Druon > Druon quercuslanigerum. The sequence continues at coordinate 4,973 of JAAAKG020087960.1, read as the reverse complement.
GTGTCGAACTATGTGGGTTGCGAAACACTCGTTTGCAGACAAATGTCTGCAAACGTCGAGTTTTTGGAACTTTTCGACTCTTATTTTTAAAATAAATTCATTTAAAAGAATAATAGAATGTATGCGAAATATAACCTTTAAAAATTATCTGATTTAATCAATTGAAATCTTATTGTTCAATTAGTAGTTCAGCGGCCGGATGCTATTCTTTTGGATATCTGAATGAATTAGTAATTTTTATTTAACTTATCGAAACAGTACATTTTATACTAATTATTAGTAGCTCAGCTCTAGCTATGACAATTATTAGAATTTAACTGATAATCAGTTATATTTTACTTATTCAAATTTAGAGAGTAGAAATGGCTTAATTGCGGCTAGTAGACTCCCATGAGGGCTTCCAGAACTTCCTATGGGGTTCTTTAGTGCCTCAAATCGCTTTTAGCAGGGTCTTCTTTAATTTTTTTTTGAAGAATAATACTGAAAAGAGGCCTATTACTTCTATCATACACAGATTATATCGTTGTATTTTACAATTTGTTGGTTTATTAGACAAATTTTTTGTCAGTACTAGTATGGTATGCACAACTTCTATTTCTTTTAATTACATTTTTTATTTATTATTTTACTTAAAAACTGGTATGGACTTTTATTTTCAACTTTTTTTTTACGAACAATAAAATTACTTTTAAAGAAGGTCCTTTACGATTGGCCATTCATAAAATGTACGTCAGGTAATGGCTATTCATTAGGGAAATTATGAACCAACACACTTTCTTAATTTGGGGAGAAAGTTCGACAAAATTAAGTATAATTTCTGTCACTGCATTGATGCAAACAGAAAATTCGTATACAAAATTTGTTCCATTTTTTTTATGTCAACAATAAAACAACTTCTAAAGAAAGTGACTTTACAAGAATCCCTTATGTTTTGTAATTTAGGTAATACCACACAACTTAATATTAAAAATCTAAATATAAAATGAGATTTGACAGTTCATCGCATTAGTAAGCACAATTAAACATTTTACAAACATTTATTTTTTGTTCTTAGAAGAAATTGATAGAAAATTAGCATGTTTTATTAAACTTCCGAAGAAATATACAATAGCTAAGTATTTTATGATAATTTCAAACTTAAGCCATTAGACAAAATATATGAATTTCTTTAAAATATATTATTAATTTTTAAACTGGAAATGCATAATAAATGTAAGATGAATACCAGAGACATTCAAGTTTCTACAAAAAATATAGTAATTATTTATTTCCATCTTTTTCTTTCTATTGTATTGCACCATTATAGAAAGATGTTTCTAATTACCTAAATTTTCATAATTTACTTTTTTGACATATTTCCGTATATTTCGAACACACAAGTTTAAAAATCTGATATGATTTAAGTCTAGATCGGCAATCTAAAAGATTTTTTTTATCTTGGAGATAAAAATGACCTTATTTATATGAGAAATTTGTTTTGATATTTAAAATACTACAAAACGATATCTAGTGTATTTGTTCGAGTTTTCGAGGCCCATTGATCTACCTATTGTTAAAAATGTTGTGACCTCCCAGTACCAATTTACGGAGTCTAAAATAAGTGGTTTATTCTGTTTATATGAGAAAAGCTTTTTTAATAGTCCAAATAAGACAATACTATATGTAATACATTTGTTCGCGTCATCGAGGTGCATGGATCGACTTATTTCTCACCTCTTACGCCTAACCAGTTACCGATTTATGAAGTATTTAAATATTGTTCATTCTGTTTACATAAAAAGACCTTTTTCGATATAAAAAACGCAACAATACTATATCTTGTGCATTTGTTCGCGTTTTGAAGACACATCGATCGACCTATTGTTGAACCTTTCATGACCAACCAGTACCAATTTATGAAGTCTTAAAAAAAAGATTTATTTTGTTTATACAATTTATTCACTTTTTTATGTCCTACTATTACCGAATTATTAAAGGTTATGAAAACGGTTCCTACTGTTTATGTGAGAAGCCTTTGTTCATATAAGGAATACTATATTTATGTATCTCCTATATTTGTTCGCGTCTTTGAGACGCTTCGAATGGCCTATTTACGAATCTTCATTCCTCAACTGATCTAGCAATACCGATTTATAAATTTTTTAAATATACGGTTTATCTTATTGATATAAGAAAACCTTTTTTTTAAAATTGGAAATACAACAGTAATGTCTATGATATATTTGTTCGCGTTTCCGAGTGCATCAATGGCCCAATTTAAAAAGCCTTCATAACCTACCGTTTTTAAATTTGTTAACAAAATTATTAATCTTGTTTATGAGAGGATTTTTTTGTAATTGGGAATATACCAATACATTTTATGTAATTGTTCGCGTCTTCGAGATACGTGGATTGATCTATTAACAAACTTTCAATTACCATTCTTGATTGCTCAATAGCGACAAAGAAAGTTAAAAAAAAGTACTTCTCGTAATTTAAATTCGAAATTATCTTCAGCGGCCAACGTAGTTCAGTGAGAAAAATTAAAAGGTAGTTATAGAATCTTGGCCCCCAATTTTGGCAGTAGTCCTGAGGTCAATAACACTTTTCTCAACGCACATCACTTTTATCAAAGAAAAATAATATTCCACAGGATAAATCCATCCACAAGAAGAAGAGTCTCACCTTCCTCGAGTCGAAGCGACTGAAGTATAAAAATCCGAGCGTAGAATCAGAAAGCGACTAAATATCAAAGAAGCTTATCGTTTCGTAAGTTCGTTGCATTAATCGAAGGATCAAAAATCGAAGCACTACTTCGGTACTCGCGGCGGACGAAGAAAATAGCAAATTCAGAAAAAATTAAGAAACAGCAAATAATGAAGTTTGGACACACAAGGAGGGGATGAAAATGAGGTTAATCAATGAATGATTGATTGTTCTTTTGGCGATAAACCAGTGCACGACGAAGAACACGAAGAGACTGGCTTCTGGATCATCGGTCCAGGATGGGCGTCTTGACGCGGGCGTCGGGACGCCACATTTATATTTAACTTTGGCATCACTCGACATTCGACTTCGCGCACCTCTTTCTTCCCCTTTTCCCCTTTTCCGGCTCTTCTTTCTCTTTTTTGTCCTGCTTCTTCGTCTTCTTCTTCTTCTTCTTTTTCCTTCCTCCTACTCTTTTTCCTCTTTTCCTCTTCCTTCCTCTTGATTTTCTAAGTAAAAGTGCTTGCAAGCGCACATCAGAAAACTTTCTATTACGCACGATGAGGCAATGGCTTGACGGACGAGAATACTGTCAACGCATCTCATCGATAATTTTAATTTTGGCCAGGAATCTTAGAGGCGCCGATCGTGACCTTAATTACATCGATGTAAAAGAGAACTATTATCCGGACTCGGGACCACCAGCGTGGTGCAAAGTTGCAACTGAAATCAATTCACAGTTCGAATGGATTAATATGAATTTGAAAAAACATATTTGCCGATAGGACACAATTTCGAAAAAATCGTCTTTTTCAATTTTGTTTCTATGGATTGAAATGTTTATTTATTAACTTTTTATCAAAAATTTAGTATTATGATATTTGGATCGTTTGATTTTATTACAAATTTCCCTTTTTTCATAAATTTTCAACTCTTATAAATTGAAGAAAACTAAGTTTTCAACAGTTACCTTAAATTTTTTTCAATGTTCGACAGTTGCATTTTTAATTGTTGAAAATTCAGTCCTTAAAAGTTCATCTATTGAAAATTTTTTATTTAAACTCACAAGGAGGTTATCAGAATTGAAATTTTTTTATCACATAAATTCCCAACTGAAAATCCATTGGATGACAATTTGCAAAAAGAAACATAATTTTCCAATAATGACCCATTTTCGAACAAAACGAAATTTTTCAAATTTTTTTTGTATTAAAATGTATGCTTCTACAATTTCCATCTCTTGAAAATTAAGCAAAATGAATAATTTCAATTTTCAACAGTTGAAAATTAAATTTGTAATTTCCCTACATTTTTCACAGTTGAATTTTTAACTGTTGAAAATTCAGTCATTAAAAGTCCAACTGTTGAACTTCTCCCAAAAAAATTTCGTATTGAAATGGTTACTTCTACAATTTCCAAGTCTTGAACATTTAAGAAAATTAATAATTGAATTTTCGACAGTTTAACATTAAATTTTTAATTTTCCACATTTGAATTTTGCAATGATTGAAGACTGAAGAAAATTGAAATCAACTTAAAAGTAGAATATCAGAGTTGGGATTTTTAGTTCATTTTTATAAATTCCCTACTGAGCGTCCATTGAATGAATATTAATTTTCCAAAATATTACTTTTGAAAACCCGAATTTTCAATGCTTTTTTCTTGAATTTCTAATTGTTAAAAATTAAAGAAAATTACACATTGAATGTTTAGCAGTTGAATTGCTAGCAACTGAAAAAAAAATTTAACATTTTTTTAAATTTCATCATTTGATAATTTTAACAGTTTAAAATGCAATATTCGCTAAATTGAAGAAAATTCACATTTTAATGCAAATGAAATCAACTTACAAGTAAATGATCCAATTTAAGATTTTTTTTAATTTCATAATTTCTCTACCGAAAATCCATTGGATGACTTTAAATTTTCCAAAAAATTATTTACTACTGGCGACACATTTCCGAAATAATAGACTTTATTAAAAAAAAAATTATTTTCATTCATTTTTATAATTCTCAAAGGAAATGTTCTAAATATAACATTCTGATTATTTTTTTCTAATAAGAAATTCCCTTTTTCTTGAATTTGCAACTCTTAAAAATTAAAGAAAATTTCAAGAGTTAAGAATTGAAATATCAGCGCATTTCTATTTTTTTCGAATAAAAATTTTGCTTTTTTGTTGAGTTTTTAACTGTTGAAAACTAAAGAAAATTTTTTTATATTTTGAGATTGGAAAATCATCAAATTTTCAAGAATAATTTTATACCTAAAAACACAAAAAAATTCTA
>JAAAKG020087949.1:0-16468 GCA_010014905.2 Druon quercuslanigerum | reverse complement strand
GTTTTAACTCACCTTCAGGTGTTATCTAGTATGTCACTAAAGGATGAATCGTCACTTGTGTTTTTGACCAATGCTTATCGCGAGAAGCATCTTGTGAATAAATCGTGTGTTTTTCAGCAAAATCTAGTTAAACGAGAACTTGTACCATTAATAAATTATACTTCACGCTATAGATATACATATTTTGTTGTTTGCCAAAAAAATCATATTGAAGAAGTCGTTTCATATCTTCGCTTGAGCCGCTAATAAATTTATCAACTGGGCTCACGACCATTCTATCGAATGGCAGAGAAGTAGACTTAGCCAATTGTTTTATATTCCCACCAATAAACATAAGTTTAGGGTCCTGATGGGGAATACAGACGCAAACGTTGTGGGTACCACTTGTTCCAGCTACACACTCTTTCAGTCTCAGTTTTGCAAACTTTGAACATCTAATTGACGGAGATACAGTCGTTTCTCCCTGACATTATACGGCTACTATCATAATGATTATAAAAATCTTTTACGCAGAACACCCTTTGTTCTGACAAACTTTTTCCCGCTTTTGTGTCATGAACAAATTTTTTGATTGTCCAACTGTTAAAATTAAAAATTAAAAATTGTAATTAAGGTTAAAAGTGTAATTTGTCTTCTTTTACTTAATTCAGCTTTTTCAAAATTTTCCTTCAAATGAAATACAATTTCGTCATTCTCATAAACAGGATTTTTATCAAAAAGCTTGCAGCCTATCGTTTCAAAGACTTTTCTGAAGGCATCTTGCTTTTGTTCTTTAGTTTTTAGCTCTAGAAAGTTGATCTCTTTTTCTCCCAGAATTCGTAAATAGGAATTTATAAAGGAAACGGCTTTCTCTTTGTCTAACTTAAAAAATGCAGTGTTACTTTCAGAATAAAATATTACTGTCCACATCCCTATCAATTAAATCTGAAAATTTATCCTCGTTAATTCCATTGACGTAAGAATCATGATTTATAGATTTATGAGAAGACGCAGTTTGTCCTCTCAAACATTTTTCACGGAAATTATCAGAAATAAAATGGTTTCTTGCGAAAAATTGAAAGTTTTCCCGAAAACTATCGAAAATAGGACGAATGGACTATAATAAAGATATTAAAACTCGTTCCAATAAAGAAAAACAAAATAATGGTGAGCAAGCAGTATCGCTAATATGGTGTTTATGTTAAGGACGGTACATGTGAAATGTGAAAGTAGAGTTCTTTTGTTTTTTCAATTTGAGGGCCTAAAAAGTAAAATCAGGCTATCAGAACCGTAGATATGGAGTTACAGCCAAATACCGTTAAATAAAGAAAATTCTTGTTATGACTTGACATGAAATGCACCATCTGTGAAATTTCATCTTTAATCTATGCCAATCTAGAACTTTCCTAGTTCATGCCACGTCATGAAACGTTAGTCGCGTTTCGAAGTCAGCCGTGATTTTTATTACTACGTTCACTGATTGTACTGAATATTTCCAGTGTATACTCGGATCTCCTTTCAGTATTCTGCTTCTTAATTTTGCCACAAGGCGTCCATTCTATACAAACCTGCCGTTAAAAATAATACAAAAGTAAAAAATATAACTCTGTGCTTCTGCTTGCAGAGCATAGTTCGCACTTTGAGTGTTTACCTAACGGCGAACCTATTCCTGTGGTTCCTCGTTCCAGTCAACCTGCTAGACATTCTCCTCCGAACAGGCGGTTTCCTCATACTGAGAGACCTATTCGCGAAAGGTCCAGGTCTCATTCGGGTCAACCGCCGCTTCGTGTCCGATCCACATCTGCTCCTGCCAGGTGCAGTACTGTGTCTAACAGGCTTCTTTCTTCTAACGGATCTATATATTACCTTGAAGAATTTGAATTTGTTCGGCTTATTTACAAAGTGAATCGGATTCTCTTTACCTCTTACCTTTTCATTGTAATAATCAACAAAATCTAAATCACTCATAGTACGTTTAATGAAGCTTGTCTCAGCAGGCATCAATAAAATAGCCAATTATATTAAAATTAAAATTCTTCACCCCAAGCATCTCTCCGAGGCCCTAGTAGATACACTATGCTCCAGAAAACCACCCCTATCAAATTTAACGAACTTTATCTCAGCTATCGTTGATAAACAATAAATAATAGTCACCACAAATACCTGCAAAAAATCCGTAATTAATTGTACCCATAGACCCACTATAATATTTAGCATCCTTTAAAAACAACACCTTTTACATTTGCAAAACGCAATCTCAGCTGCCTTTGACTGAAGGATCTAAAAAATTTGAAATAAAAATAATCACCCCTGATACCTTTCTAAACCCTTTCATTAAGGGATCGTTCATATATTACGTAAGGCTGTTTTCTTTTGTTTAAATAAAGATGAGAATAGAGTTGCCATTAAATAAAAAATGATACAACGATATAAACAAAAGAAAACATCGTTACGCAATATGTAAACGATCCCTAATCAGCTTGCAGCACTTAAAACTTTAAAAATCGCATGGCTTACGCGCCCTAGAATCTAGTTTATACCCTTATCCCTACTGTAATATCCGTACAGATAACTTTTAAATTTGGAAAAAATTTGTCTTAAAAGTATTAAAAATGCACTCACTTTTTGAATTTTTATCCAAAATTTTTGGCTAACGAACATGACCTTTAATTCAGGTGTCTTAAAGCGTGAACATTTGAAAAAAAACTGGGGGGGAGGAGGATTTTTCTTAAATTTTACACAAATCTAAAACCTTCTCTGATGAGAATGTAAAAACAATGACCTTAGATAGCTTCCCTACACGTTAGCAGATATTGCCATACTTACAATAGTATTGAGCAACCTCAAAAAGTCACCCCTAGTGAATTTAAAGAAGACAGTTTTAGCTGCCTTTGACAAGGTGTGGCTCTTAGGGGTTGAGGAATATCATTGTAGCTATGGTGATGTTCAGCAGAATCTTCAAAAGGTGTGCGGTAACTATTTTTATTTTGAGCTATTATTATTTTTATTGTTACATTCTCATCCTAAGGAGAAGGTATTAGTTTAATGTAAAATTTCACTTTGTTGGTTTTCATCAAATTCTCACGTTTTAAGACCCTACGAGTCAGAAACCTGTCTGTCTGACCGTCTGTCTGTAGTCTATATTGTGTAGGCACGATAACTTTAGAAAGATTGATCAGATTAGATTCTGCTTTGGCACACTTTTTCAAGGCCCAAAAAGGAAGAACAAGTTCATAAACCAACTATTTTAAATAAAAATTCAAAAAGTGAGCACATTTTTAAAATATTTGAGACTAATTTTTTCAAAATTTAAAAATTTCTATGCACGGCTGGTTTTTAAACGCATGAAATGAAAAAAGTTAAGAGAAGAAAAACGTTTATTTATCAAAACTCGACAAGATTAACATTAAATATTTCCTATTTTCTCGGAAAGTTGAAAACTCAAATTTTGATTATACAAAAAATAATGAAAAATCAATAATTCAATTTTGTGGCCAATCTATGCAAGATACGAAAAAATGAATAAGCTAAAGTTGTGCGCCCTAAGAAGATCTGGAAATTTGTCATTAATCACTTTTCGATAAGATGCATAGATAAGATAACTTAGCAAAAATCGTGATCTCGCAAAAGATCTACAAATTTGTTAATAATAATTTTTTGATAGGACGCGTACTTTTTGTTTTATTCGTGAAAAACAACACTGAAAATTTAAAAAAATTAAAATTTGTGGAAACACGACAGAGCTTTAAATTTTGTTATGAATCACGTTTAGAATGTAGTTTTGGTTTCAATCATAAAATGTTATTATAAATATAAATAAAAGATTTGTGGAACAAAGACAAAAGGAACGAAAACTAATTGATAGAAAATTTATTTACCCAAAAAAGAAAAACACCATCAAATTCAAATTTTGAACCGAACCACGCAAAATATAAAGATAAGTCTGAAAATAAATTATAGCTTTTAAAAAATCCTACAAAATATCTTAACCATTTTCCAATAGGACTCCTAATTTTGTTTTATCCTCAAAAAAAAATAAAAACCAAATATCAAAAATTGAGCGCGCAGCGCGAGTCTCGCGATGCAAATGTGTACCTCAAAGCCTATAGAGCTTTGAGAAACTTAAAATTTTAAATATACTTAATTAAGTAGAAAATGCAGAATGCGAAGGCGCATACAAATACTGCGATCTAAATTAGATGTTTTTGATAAAGTTTCATTCAAGCAGTCCAAATGCAACGAATAAATATTTGAGGGCGAAGCGCGAGGTGTAATATTTTTTCAAAATAAGACGGGTTTTTTTGGTTTAAAAAAAAAGGTCTTAATTTGAAAAGTGATTTTGAAAAAATATTACACCTTGCACCCCCGCTCCCCTCCATTGTACGACATCGTATACCTTTATTGCATTGCTTTTATGTAAATTAATAATACTATATGTCTGTGTAAATGAGCTTCCATCATGTAAAATTTGTTGATCAACAACAAATATTTTAACGAGACACCTGTCTAAGAAATCAACGGAAATGTATTGTCGGAAGTCGCTTATGCTTCATTTGTTTGTCTTCACGTTCTTACATGAAAAAATGATTGCAGTCATCAGATAGATGAGTTTCAAATTTCTCCCGCTAGATGAAAAATCACTACAAAATTTTAAAAGGGAAAACAAAATTCTACTTTTCAGTTTTGTTATAAGGTTTTTTTATTTATATTTTTGAACGTTGAGTGATAGCGACAGCTCAAAAATATCGCCATATATTCTACATTTATTTTAGCTAGGATTTTTCAACTTATGGAACTAAAATATTTATTTTAAGATATAATTGGAAAAGAAAAAACTTAGCGTCAGCTACCATACCCAACTTTTGCTGTATACGATTATTCTAAATAAACAAAAAGAAACCAAAAAAGACTGGATGGGGCATTGCTGAAAGATAGAAGCGAAGAAGCCTTGAGGAACAAAATAATTAACTTTTTGTTATTATTTGTAGTGACAAGGTACTTGTCACATTCTACGTCGACATTGAAAAGCAAACCGTTTCCATCTAAGTTAATGGTGTTGATTGAGGTGTAAATTGAGTTGTTAATTAAGGATTGCGGTTTGCACAAGGGCTTACATATTCTATTCTATAATTTAATCTGATGGGACGGAGGGATCCTACTGGAACTTCCGTAATTTCCTCTCGGGTCATTTTGGTAAACGTGCCACTTTTCATGTTTACTTTCACCCTTCTTCCGCCGCTACAACTATAAAGTCCAGCCAGCATTTCACTAGTCTCCAATATTGCAAGGGCGTCATCATCAGATCTGCATAACACAATTTGTTCTTCGCTCGGAATTGTAACAAATCTATTACGTCCTGTGGATAATTTAATTCGTTTATTAACAGGAAAAGTGTATCTTCGAAGTTTAAATACCATGTGTGAATTTCTGAAAGAAGTAAACCGAATAAATTCAAGTTCTTCAAGTTTATGTACAGATCCGTCAGAAGAAGGAAGACAAGTAGGTAGAGCGCTGCACCTGGCAGGAGATTTGGACCTGGCGCGAAGTGATGAAGAAGTTCTAGCAGGTAGAGGAGACCTGTCCGGAGGACCAGGTCGGCTCGAAGAGGGAGAAGTCCTGGAACGAGGCACATAAAGAATAGGTTCGCCGTTAGGCAAACACTCAAAGTGCGAACTTATCCCTGCAAAAAGAAAGAAAGAATAAATTTTTTACCATAATAATATTTATTAAGAGCACATTAAATATAATTATGTAGCAAAAGAGGGGGAGGGGACTAGCTTCTTGGATTTGAGCATTATTCTGAGACCCCACCACCTTACATTCGCGGAAGAATCCTGCATCTTCTTTTTGCAAATGCCGCCTTAATTTCGAAGCAAGACAGAACCAGGGAATAGATGAGTCTCATTTTTTTACTCATATAAAAACTGTTTTATTTATTAAAAAAGAATTTTTTAAACAGTTTTTCTTATGGTTATTCTGGTGCTTCATTAGAGAATATCATGTATATGATGTAGACGTTATCTCTTGAATTATTTGCTTTTCTCAACTGTGGTTTATTGGAAGTGAAGTGATTTATTGGTATCGCACTCCGATAAAAATGTCTGCCTACGCCGAAATTTTCTAATCATTTACTAGTATTGTGGACAATAATAAAAAATTTAATTGTTTGTTGATAATTTTAAATAATTAGTTAAAGCTACGTTAATAAATATAATTATATTTTTATAACCTGCAATATTATGATGGATGGTAATTTGAAAAGAGAAGGGATTTTTTTCACGAGAAAATTATGAAATTGAAAAGAATATTATATATTGAAGAACTATTATCGCTCACCGAACATTTCATTCTTATCACTTTTTTTATTCCTATTACAAATATATATTGACTTATTTTTATTTATTTTTTAATTCCACATTCATAACAGTAATACTTTCTCCTCGTGATACTTTATAATCGTTTAATGAATTTCACGATCTACCGGGAAATAATATTAAATTTAATTGTACTTTAAATTATGTTCTCCCCTAAAATGACTACCGTAGACTCATATTTGGCGGTATTCATAAAGGAAAAAATGTTTTAAATATTATAAAGGGAGGACCGAAAAATGGAGAAGAAGAAAGGCAGAAAGTCAGGAAAAAAGAAAAGAAGTACACAAAAAATAGTGCAAGAAAAAAGAAACACTAGGAAATAGGGGAAAAGAAAGGTAGGATCGCAGAAAAAAGAAAAAAGGGAACAGGAATACAGGAGAAAAAACCAGGAACACAGGAACAAAGGAGTTTAGGACTACAGGATCACATAAACAAGAAAAAATAAAGTCATTTTTGAGCTACGATTGTTATGTGATTTGAAGTCTCGGACTCTGTGCCTTAAAATCATAGAATTCGAGACCTGAGAGCGAAGGGGTGTGGCCTAATTTCTGAAACTTCACGACTCATGTCTTAAAAGTATGAGTTTCGAGATATTAGTGCCCGCGCCAAAGCGTAATAAAATCAAGGTGTAGTGTCGTGAATTAATCTCGTGAAATTTATCTTTGTGCAGGAACACAGGAAAATGGAAGAAAAGATAAAGAAAGCAGGGACACCGAAATATTTTTGAAAAATTTAAATATGTTATATTACTGTATTCACCAATAGAGTTCAGGATAACTGCTAAGGATAAGATCAATGTATAGACGATTCTCATTTTTTTCAATCAAATAAAAAACATATTGATGTACTCTACAAAAGTTTGATTAAAAGTGTGACTAATTATTAGCTTGCTGCTCTATCAGAGTGTTTAATTACATTCGTTGTCTCGTAAATTATATAGGAATCGATAGGGTACTATTGAGATATATACATTTCATTATTTTAATCAAAGAATAATTTTTATTGCATTGACTCGAACTTTAATACAAACCTGAATATAACACATAATTATTTTTAACCTTTTACAAATGCTTCCATGTCGTAGAAACATTTCTGTTATGACTATGACTTCGTTTCTTTCGACCTTGAGTATTTTCTTTGCGCGGTTAAAGTTTAGCTTTGACATAAATAGTGTTTTAGCCTGTCTGCAACCAGAGACCAAATCCCACTTCTTCTGTTCATCCTAGGTCAACCAATTGTCAATTTCTTTAGTGCCTACTACGGGCCAGCAAAATTTTATTTTGCTGCTAGTTTTACTAACCTGCCCGATATCTCATTGACCTTGATGCTGCTGGGCCCAGGGACCCAAAGTAAAGGAACTTGGTTTTCTGTCACTAGCTTATTAAGTGCCTTAAAGCATCCCCATACTGATAGTGACGTGATCGTTTAATTCAGAGGCATTATATCAGTCCAGCCATTTGACTACATACGATATACTCCGAGCGATGCTGATTGCTATCCGCAATGCTGTCGACATACTACTATCGTTTACCATATTTAATCATCAGGCTGGCTTTGCAGCCACGATCTTGATGCTGAGATAAGGGGCTCCAAATCTATAAGTGCCCCTAGGGACATCGTAGTTTTCACATAGTGCTGTGTAGATCCACATAAGTGTCTCCGGTTCCAAGTCCCGGCTTTATTCTATGGCTCCCCTAAAGAGCTATAGAATCGCTACTACCTTCTTACACATATAAATTCTTGGGTGAAGTATAACATATACTGCCCGCTTTCCAAATAAAGACTACTGTCGTACTCCTCCATGACGTCCGAATATATCTCAACAGCAGACTAGCCCTTGCATGTATCACGATCTGATGATCTCTCCAGCCCTCTTTATTAGGACTGAATATATGCCATCCAGACCAGGTGACTTGGGAAGATTAAAAGCCTTTAGGGCCCACCTGTTCCTGAAAGAGGCAACAATCTCGTTGGCTATGCGCCGCTTTGGGCCCAGTTATGATACATGTGGCTTTGGTTGCATCGGAGATATCTCTCCACTTTTCTCCGAAACTTGTTAAGAACAGATAATGTGCATTGATTATGTAAGCCAAGGTGTACTCGCTGCTCTGCTTTAACAGTACTGGCATGGTGAGTTCGAGTTTTATATTCAATTTTCTAATTCCACAAGTGGTCTCACTATTCTTTCGAACTGCTGTAGGTCGACAAATACTTAAATAAGTAGATATGATGGGTTCTGTGAAAGACTCGGCTGGCATTTCCAGGGAAACTGATCGCAGTCCGTCCTACTTAGATTTCTGACCCATATGGGATAGCGGGTACTATGGATTCCAAATCCAACTCGTTCTGTGAGTGATCTGAGGGCGTGGGTTTATCTAAAATTCTTCACTTCTTAACGTTATCTACAGAACTAACGATACAGAGAATGATGTTAATGAATTCCTTCCTGACCGAGGCAAGAAACGTCGGGGAGTTCCTCGTGTTAAAAAATCTAAATATGTGGTAATTAGGTATTCCAGTAGATCATAACCTCTATGCCCGAAAAAGTATGGTGGAAGTTAGCATAGCACCTCAGCAGAAAAGGAACACCCCTTACCTTGCAATATTCAACCAGTGTACGTTCCTGCACTTTTGGGTTTGTATCACTGCCATCTAGAAAGTAAGCAGATACCATGACTAGCCTTCCTATTCCTCTGAGGTCCGTGACTGCCACCATTAAGTCTTTCGAACACAGCTAAAGCAGGGCGGTAACTCTAAAGCCTTTCGCCTGTATGCAAGCCCTTGGGTTAGCTGCCTTGAGGCCCCTGTACGAAAAACAAGTCCCCACCCTAAACCGCTAATAATATATTGAACTAACAAACATTTCCTGTAATATCGAGATACCTGTATGTCTCGCAGCCATGCGGCTCTGCAAAAGTGCAGATGCTCCTTTCCTTGTGTGTAAATTAATTTAGTTAATTATTAGACCGGGAGCAGTGATTTACGTTTATTCCTGATCTTCCTGTGTCCCGACAGGCTTCTTCTGTCGCCGGTAAAAGTGCTTGTTGTTGAGGAACGCAGGAGCCATAGCCCAAAATTTAAAAAAAATTGCAAGACTAGGAGATGCTTTATGCCTCATGCTGTATGCTTTTCACAAGGCCTATTGTGCCTGGCGATTCGCTAGGACGCTCTCCTGAATAACAGGTTGAATCCCTCTAACTGCCGTAGTACCACAGACGAGCCTTTTAGTACACCACGGAATTCCGTGGTAAATCTCAACATGTTTTCGAGCATCTTAACTTCACCCTTCCTAAGGAATGCACCTTTCCAAGGCCTTGTCTCGACCACAGCCTTGTGTAGCCAAGCTTATTCCTAACCGGCTGTCAATCCAGCCTCCAACGTTTAAGTATCCACTGTTTGCGCGTGTAATAATATTTAAGTCTATTTTTTCGTTATCGCTAGGACCTACGATGTTTAAAATTTTCCTGTACGCTTCTTTCTTTCCTTTTTGGGCCGCCTGAATCTTATTATTCCACCATGCATTACCAGACATTCTTCCTACAACCGTAGCACCACACACTTAAATCGCTTATCTAACAATGATATTTAGGAACATAGTCCATGTGCCCTCTACATCTTTGTTACTTATAATTGCCATTTAAGTGACCCTATATAGAGGCGTTCGTTTATCTTATTCTAAAAATGTATTCGCACTTTAGCTTCTGCAGGTTATCAATTTTGATTCGCATTTTTGTCGTTTTCTTGGTTCTCTTTTTTTTCTATCTCTGACCTAAGTTGGTTTTGAAGACCAGAAGGTAATGATCAGTATTTCATTTACAATCTCTCATGACGCTTCTATCATTGACTAGCTCTCTTGTTCTTTCATCCTCGACAAGAAAGTCAGTTGTACTGGTGTTGTTTCATTTAGACTAGGTGTACTAATGGATTGTTTTATGTCTAAGCCAGGCATTTGTAATAAACAGGCCGTTTTCTAAGTACAAGCCGTCTTATTTCCCTTCGTTACAGTTTGTTCTGGGATTCTCAGAATTACTTAAAAGTCTTTTCGCATCCTGATTTTGGATGCCCCCTTATCAATTTATATCTCCTTGGATAATATAATGGATAATAAAATTCTTTTACCATAATCGCAAGTACTTATTGTGTAGTTTAAAGTGTCCTAGAAGGCGTCTTTTACTTCTCTTTGATCTCTATCAATTAGAGCGTAGCACGCTAAAATAAACAATCTTATGATTCCTACTTTAATTCTAATCTACAGCAGTCTGGGAGATACGCAGTCATGATCACCGAGATCAAATAAAAAATTGTTTTATCGTAATAAAACATACAATATAAAGAAAGTAACCGCCCGTTTACTAGCAAAATAGTTAAAATAATATTTGAGTATTAAAAGAGTTAATCACACGCAAAAAATGCATAAATATGAACTTTATTGTATAGCGCTGCGCCATTTGAAAGTAATCGATAAAAATAGGCAAATCTGCTTCACGAATAACACTGCAGGTTACAAAACACGTCCAATGAGGTTTTACATTAAAGAAGATCACAATATATTTTGTCGAAAGGTCCAATGAAAATTATTCTATAACAGAATTGTTGAGATTTTTCGAATTACATATATCACTCAAATATGGTTTTTCAGACAGTTTGACAGAATCCGAAATTTTCTTTGAAGCAGATTTATTGAATAGGATTATTTTAAATGAATTAAAAGGAAATAAAAAAGACTGGATGGGGCATTAATGATAGAAGCCTTAAATAACAAATAATAGCCTTTTTATTATTATTTGTAGTTACAAGGTACTTGTTACATTTGAAGCCGACTTCGAATAACAAACAAGTTCCATTTAAGCTAATGATGTTGAGGATTGCGGTTTACACTTGGGCTTACAGTATTCTATTTTATAAAGCAAATAGATACAGCGATTGGATGCTACTGGGACTTCCGTGATTTCCTTTCGGGTCATTTTGGTAACGGTGCCGTTTTTCATGTTTATTTTCACCCGTCTCTTGCCGCAAGTACCATAAAGTCCAACAAGAGTTTCACTAGTCTCCATTATTGCAAAGACGTCACCATCAAAGGTTGATAAGACAATTTGTTCGTCGTTTGGAATTGGCACAAACTTATTCTTTGCTACTGTCAATGTAAGTGCTTTATCAGTAGGAAAAGTGTATCTTTGAAGTTGAAATAGACGGTGTGGATTGCTATAGGAAGTAAGCCGAATAAATTCAAGTTCTTCAAGTGTATGTACAGATCCGTCGGAAGAAGGAAGACTGGTTGGTAAAGCACTGCACTTGGCAGGAGATCTGGGCCTGGCGCGAAGTGATGAAGAAGGTCTGGCAGGTAGAAGAGACCTCTCCCAAAAAGCAGGTTGGCTCGAAGAAGAAGAAGCGCTAGAACGAGGAACATTCGGAATAGGTTCGCCGTTAGGCAAACAGTCAAAGTGCGAACTTAATTCTGCAGGAAAAAACAAAGAGTTAATTTTTTACACTTCCCTAAAATAAGTACAGTAGATTAACGTGTGGTGGTATGGATGAAGGAAAAAATGTTTTAAATATTATAAAGTACTGAAAAAATTGAATTGATATTTTAGGATAAATTAAACAAACAAAAAAAAACGAAAACAGTACACAGGAAAAAAGGAACGCCTAAACACAGGCAAGAAGGAAAGATAAAAATGAGTAAAATCAGGAAAGCAAGGGAAAAGAGAATGCAGAAAAATGAAAAATGAGCGCAGGAAGAAAAGAAAAAGGGACGTGGGAAAGAAAAAATTAACACAGATAATGAGGAAAAACGATCGCAGAAACACAGAAAGGGAGGCAGGACAACATGAAACAAAAAACACAAGCCCAGCAACATAAGAAAAACAAAAGCAGGAATACAAGAAAGAATTAGGACAAAAGAAACGCTGGAACCAATGAGAACAGTGTTTGGTAAAGACAGCAGTTATAGGAGAAAATGCAGATTACGTCAGATTTTTAACTGCAAATAGCTAAAAAATGTTTTTAAATCTTAAAATATAATATATTATGGTATTCACCAATAGAGTTTAGGATAACTGCCAAAGATAAAATTAGAGTATATGCGGATCTCATTTTTCCCAAACAAAGGAAAAACGTACTGATGTATTAAAGAAAAGTTTTATTAAGAGTGTAGCTAATTATTATTCTGCTGCTTTATAAGAGTATTGAATACGTATTACATTCGTTATCTTGTAAATTATATAGGTCACAATATGGTACTTTTGAAATATTTACATTTTATTAATTAAATATTTTTTAAAAATAAAATTTTTTTTAAAATCCGTGGTTTGGGAAAGATAAAGCGATTTTTTTAAATCGCACTTTCACGATTATCTAAATACAAAGCATAATTATTCTTAAATATTAACAAGTGATATAGTCTCTTATAGGAGAAATGATATTTTTGTTAATAAAGTTAAACAGTGTATTTATTCCTAGGCCTTATGCATAACGTTGAATAAGTATCATTCAGTGAAATAAAATAAGGTAGTTAAGCAGGAAAGCAAGTTTTAAATAAAGTTATTTAAATTTGTATTTAAATTATTTATATTCTAATTATTATTATTATCAAGGTTTTTTTAAAGAGAACAAATTATTTTTTACAATAAAAACTTGCAACCTAAAGAAATAATATGCTCTAAAGAACTGTTATCGCGGTCCGAATATTTTATTCTTATCGCTCCTTATATTCTTAAGCTAATATTACAAGATATCCCTGAATAAATGCTTATATTCATAAAAAAATATTCTCCAGAACTGTGAATCTTCAAATTTTTTAGAATTCAATTTTTCATTATTCAAACATGCTTTAATGTATTATACTGATAAATTCATACAAATATCTATACATATAAGGAATGGAAAATAATCTGAAATTTTGACAGAATCACTGTCTTGTACCATTTTATCGTGTCTCAGTTTTTGCTAAAAACTGTCTGAAAAGTTTAGAAGCCATGCTAAAATATATAAAATTATCATCACTTTGGGATAGGCTTTACCTTTATATTTTATTTATTTAAATTTCGTAATGGTCAGTCCTTTTTTAATTACCCTAAACTCAAGATAACACTCTAATAAATATACGGAGATCTTGGGGCTTAAAGGAGTTTTTGATTTTTTTTGGAATTGACTTAAAGTTCTTGTGTTTCTCGTACCTGCTTTCATCCTGTTCTTATTAATTCTTAATAAACCTTAAAGGATTCACAGATAATTTAGTACTTCTCAAAAAGCACTTGTAAATAACATCATTTTTTAAAGACCGAAATTCGAATCTCTCACATTTTTAACACAGAGTTTTTATAATAGGATGTTTAAAAATTCAGGATAAGCTGATACGACTTCTAAACAATTAAAATTAAATTAAGAAGAATTTGAAAAATTTCAAAAATTAGCTTGATTAGATAAATTATAAAAAAACCCCGGGAATTTAGAGGAATTCTTTTGAAATGTTGTGAAATTCTCCCAAAGAAAGGTATGGAAATGATCTCCTGTTATACATCAATAATTCCATCAACATTTAAAATGTCGTGTGATCAAATAAGGTTTGTCCTTGCTTCTTTCCTTGATCGTTTAGTTCTTAGTTTCTCCGGTAGTTTCGCTGCGATTTGAGGTTTTGTAAACCCTTCCTGACGCGAGCAGCCTACGAGTTGGCGGTCTTGGCGCGTTGCACAAAACCTGTCACTTTCGATCTTAGCTCTGAGATAGTGCGAAGTGCCTTGTCAGCTTTTGTTTTTTCGTTACCAAAAAGGGGATTAAAAGTCAAGCTGTAATTGAGATCCAAAATGGTTGGAATTATTCTTTGGCAATAACAGTCGGGATTAACTTCAGAAATGGACAAGGTAAACCCCTTTGATTTTTCGGCGAGCGACGCTATGGCTGATGACGGTTCTCCATAGACCTTATGGATTCGCTCACATCCGACCCATATGCTGGTGTGACTCCCCTTCTTATTGGTAAGTCACAGTGCATTTTGTTCTTTTTTCGATTTTGTGATTTATTATTTTGTCGAGTCTGTGTGTAGTGTTTCCCGATAGGTGTGATAGTAGTGTATAGCCCGGTTTAGCTTTCTTCCATTCGCTGGCCTCATGTACCGAATTCACGTTATACCACGTGGTCTCAAAATAATATGTTTGTCGAGTGGATTTAGATAAAACCTTGTAAAACTAAATCGGGTATCGAATGATTGGAATGATTCAAATAAATGCTGAGTTTTTTTTATCTCGTTTGTCGAAATCAAGTGGGCCGTTGTGGTTTTAAGAACCACCCCTGAATGCTGAATGCTCCTTATCTTTCTTGTTTTTAGGTTTCAGTTAAAGTTTATCTCAGAATTTATTTATTTAGATCTTCGCAATTTTGCCTGAACCATACAATTTACTGAAACATACAATAAACTTATATACGTATGAGTATCGCGAACGCCAAACCACGTACCCTTATTGTTTCGAGGCATCCTGGTCCAAGACCTTGCAGTCACTTTGCTACTTGTATACACTCAGGCACCATAAGTACGAGAGGTTCGGCAATCGGGGTCATGAAAAAAACGAACGTGAAAGGGGCTCGCACTGACTCTTAAAAACGGTCGAGATAAAGGGGAAAATTTTCGCAAGCTCCTCTGCATTTGGGATGTTCGTATCGGTGGAGCGCTTGTAGCTTTGAAGCTCGTACCTTCGAAGTTCCAGTGTTTATTGTTTTAATTGCTTGTAGGAGCTATTCTTTCTTTTGTATATTGATGCGATAATCGCCTTTTTTAATCGTGCGGTGGCTTTTAGTTCTATCTCTAAATTGTCCCCTAAAATAGTCTCGTAAAACTTCTAGTATGGCGTATGTATCAATTAGCATTTAAACTTTAATATTTCACATTTTGACAAATTCTGCCTTTTACTGCATTTCATTTTTTAATAAAGCAGTTTATTGCATTCTACAAAGTCATTTTGTATTTTCTTTTCTTCTTGTTTGTTTTTGTGTAAGTAATCATTTGTACGTCTATGTTTTCCTGATCGTTAAGCCTTGCAATTTGTAAAGTTTTCCAGTTCGCTTCTTTCATTGCCTTATGGGCAGCCTAAGTTTTACCATTCCACCATAGATCGCTAGACATTTTTCCTACAACCGCAGTATCACATACTTTGATCCCAGAAAAAAAAGACAAACAAAGAAATAAAAGACGCCTTCTGGGACACTTTCAATGTCCTAGAACAAACTATAAAGGATATAAATAAGTTAACTCATGTTTAGAAAGTGGTCTGTTTATTACAAATACTTGGTTTGTGCATACAATGATCCACATGTACACCTGAGCTAAAGAAAATATCCACAGTATAATTGAATTTGTTGTTGCGAACGAAAGACTAGGGGAGCTACTAAGATACAAGGGTCATTAGGGGTTCTGAATGCAATACTTATCATTACCTTCTGATTTCCAAATAAGAATAAGATAAACTAACGTCTAGGTAGGATAACTTTCGAGGCGCTTATAAGAATCAAAGGTGTAGAAGGCACATGAAATATGTTCCTAAATATCATTGTTAGATGGGGGATCGAAGTGTGTGGTACTGCGGTTGTGGGAAGAATGTCTGGTGCTGGATGGTTAAATGATGAAAGTCAAGAGAACTCAATTTAGAAAGTCTGCGTCACTAAGGTTAGGGATATAAACAAGAACTCAAAACACGGTAAGGCTGCCGGGATAGACAGTGCTAACGCTGAAATGTTTAAACACGGTGGCAAACATATACTACCTAGACTGGACGAATTAATAAATTTATGCATCGAAATGGGAGAAGGTCCAGATGATTAGAAAAAAGCGAATATCGTAGCAATATACAATAGAAAGGAAGATAAAAGCGACTGCATTAATTACAGAGGGATCAGCCTATTAAGTACCGTAATAAAAATATACTCAAAATAGTTATTCGTAGGGTAATGAAAATAATAAAAGAAAATATTTTAGAAGTCAAGAGTAGGTTTATCCCAGGAAGGTCATGTACGGATCAAATATTCAGCTTAAGCCAAATAACAGAAACAAGTTGTAACGTACCGTCACATAATGCGCATGTGCAGGGAAACACCAGGCTGACGTGGCGCGCTCCCCTACACTTACC